>JASANB010003611.1:0-37752 GCA_030248155.1 Sabatieria punctata
TCGTTCTTGGTATTTGGTTAGCCTATCAAAAGCTCAAGACAGCTCAAACGCCGATTGGGGACTCAATTTATATAAGATTACCGTACATTAAAAAATCGGAAAATTTCCAGGAAAAATGACTACAAATTGACTATAAATTCGCAAATTATGAAAAAGTAGTTTTGTAGTCAATTTGTAGTTAGGCAAAATAATATGTAGTCTTAGTTAATTTGTAGTCTTGATGACGTCATTATCGCCGAAAATATGTAGTTTGTAGTTTGTAGTACTACGAATTAGGTCTACTAGCGACTAGCGAGTGAACATTTAAGACTGCTGGCACGATTTCAGAAGGCGATCGCTCCTCTCTGAAGCCCGAAAATGTAGAAATGTTGTTGTTTAACAAGTATAACTTGCGTTCTTTGAACTACAATTATTAGATGTTGTTTTGAATCAGCTATTATAGAACAAAGAAATGTATATATGTCGTTTATTGCATTCTAAAAAATTTTAAGTTGATCAATGATATCCGGCATATCCGGATCCGGATCCGGCCGGATATGGGCATATCCGGATCCGGATCCGGTAGAAATTTGTATCCGGTCGGGCCCTAGTAAAGGGTGAACTTGATGAGTCTGAAATTGAAAAAAGTCGGAGCCATTTGCTTAAAAGTCGGGTGGGGGCAGAGCCCAGAGCCCCCTGTTACATGTATGATTGAGCCCTTACTGAAGTGAATTGTAAAGCAGAACAATAGCGCCAAGAATTTGTAATGTTGTAGGTACCTGAGTTCTCCGCTTACTATCCCAGGGGAAATAACACGGAAAATCACGTTTCTCAGTGAAAACATTGCCGCCAGTTAATATCCCAGGGATATTAACTGGACAAAGCCATGGGATATTAACTGGAAACGGCATGGGATATTAACCGGAACACTCTTTTATCATACATACAGTATGCGTGTGTAAAGAAAATTATTACAAATTTGACATAAACATTGCCGCCGAGTAATATCCCATGGGATATAAAGCGGAAGAAGGGTCCATGTAATATCCCAGTGGGATATTAAGTGGATGGGATACTAAGTGCAAATCTCCGGTAGTTACTTTTGGGCATCCTCCTGTAGTGTACCGTAGTATGCAAATTTAGGCATAGTGGAAGACGTGGTGCTGTTGGGTGCGCCGGTATCGGCCTCTCCAAAGGAGTGGCAGCAGTTGTGTCGCGTGGTGGGTGGTCGAGTGATTAACGGCTACTGTAAAACAGACTGGCTACTCAAATTTCTCTACCGTACTATGAGCGTACAGTTCAGCATTGCCGGAACGGCTGCGGTCGAAAACACTGGCCAGAAGAAAATCGTCAACTTTGATCTGTCCCATTTGGTAAGTTTTTCACTTGACGGCAGGTACTGTATGTTTTTGGAACCGCCAAGGGGTCATATGTGCAACACCCACAAGGTCGTAATTCGCCGTGCCTGAACGAATTTTTTTACCAAGCAAACCCATCAAGAATTTTTTACCAAGTATTTTTCGAGCAGTTTCTTCAAGTTTCTTTTTTTAATTTTGAGACACTGAAGTTGCCTGGCTGGCCTGTAAACCAGTGCTTTTTTACGATTTTTAGCTCAGAACAACGAACTGTCCGTACCATACATGTAACAGGTCATCCGCCGATGGGGGGAGGGGGGGTTGGGGGGGTCTGGCGCCGGCCGGGGGGGTCTGAGCCAAAATTTTGGGGGAGGGGGGTGGGCACTAAAAAACGCTCAAAAATCGAGAAAAATCGCAATTTTTGGCCTAAAAATCGCCAAAAATCGCTGATTTGGGCTGAAATACAGCTAAAAAGTGCTGTTTTGCAGGCGATTTTGGCAATTTTTGTGTGTGAAAGTGTTAAAAATTGCAAAAATTTGCTCGAAAATTTACTTGCCAGAAAAATCGGAGGGGGGTGTCGGTGAAATCGTCTCGGGGGGGGGGGGTCCCCATCCGGGGGGTCTGGCCTAAGTCGGGTGGGGGGCAGACCCCCCAGACCCCCCTGTTACATGTATGGTCCGTACTACTGGCACGCCGAACACTGGGGGGTCTAGGGGACCCAAAAGGCCAAGTTTTTACACGATTTTTTCAAAAAGCTGTTTATTTTACAGGATCCGCCAAAAAAACAACCCAACAGATTTTTTGCTGTAGCAACCGAACCGCAAATCTCAACCGATTTGAATGAATATAAATTCTTCAAAGATTGGTGCAATTTATTAAGATTCACAGTTTAGTTCTTGAGATACTGTATTTGCCTTCTAAGTCGAAACAGATTTTGGCAAAGAACACGAGCGATTCCGTTGCATTTCATAATAAAGCAGATTCCAACTGCTGGGGCTAATGATACTTTAGTGTTGAAGTAAACCGAGTTTCTGTGTCACCAGTAAAGCCTCCAATAGCCCTTAGCAGTAGCAGGAATCCGTTTTATTACGAAGTGCAGAATAATTAAAAATCCCTCTTGTTCACTACCAAAATCACTGTTTTGATTTTGAGAGCCAATATCTCAGGAACTAAGCAGAGTACATTAATGAAAATTTTAGCAATCTTTTAAGAATTTATTTATCTTTCATTTAAAAAGGATTCATTCAAATCGGTTGAGATTTGCGGTTGCTACAGCGAAAAATCAGCTGGCTTGTTTTTTTGGCGGACCCTGTATGTAAGAAAAGATGTGTACCCACAGTTGTTAAAAAAAATTTTTTTTGAAGGCCAAGAATTTTTGCTTTTTTTTAAAAAAATTTTTTAAAAAAAAATTATTTTTTGAAAATCGTCTTAAATGGGTCCAGCATGCTAGTACAGATACTTACAACAAATTTTCCACTTTTGCACCTTAGTCAGTTGAGAAAACTGTTCGAAAACGACAATACAACTCTAAACACTGCCTGTAACTGCATAATTTCACCGAAAATTGTCTTTAGAGGCACTTCTAGGTGAATCCTAAGGAAGGATTTCTTACGCAGTCGCTGTTAGGCTCGATGCAAAAGAAGTATTACGCAGGTTGCTGGATAAAATGTTGGCTGCTTCCAAAGAATTTACAAAAAATTGCATGTATGTACGTGAATTTTCCCACTTTTTCCCTTAATTTGGATATTGATTTTTCAAAAAAAAAATTTTTTTTCAGCCTTCAAAAAAAAGCTTTTTTTTAAATTTTTGACCCTAACAACTGTGTGTGTACCTGTATTGGAGATTATTGATCGGCGGTTGGGGCTGGTCACTTTTGACGTGTAACGTAATAGTTGCTTCCAGGTCAAAGGTCATTTGGATTACCGGCAAAAGTTGACCGAAGTGGTAAAGGCCGTAGGGGTGCCAGTAACTCCTCACACGGCGGAGTCGTTTGCCTGTTTGCGTGAAGCTGTTGAAAGGACAAAGTTAAAGGAAACAACGCCCTCTCTCTGACCACATTCGACGCTCCGATTCCAGTTCAACGCTCCAATGATATTATTTTCATTGTCCACTTGTTGTCTGGCTTTATTTATCTTTATTATACGTGGCTTAGACTCACTAATCTATTTCAGTCAGGCACTTAACGCCGTTTATTGTACCGACACCATATAAAGTGCCGGCACCATATATTATGGTACCACTACTCTAGGTACCGGTACCATTTATGGTGTCGGTACCATAAACGGCGTTAAGTGCCTGACTGAATTTGCCGCCAGAAGCGGTAGAAATCAATTTTTCCGTTCAGCCAGTGCAATGTATGTACTTGGTACGTACGAAGTCTGGCGAGATTCCCCTAGCTAGAAAAGTGAATCATCCCTTGCCCCTCCCCGAAAATACAAGTGCCGAATAATCGGTAGTGCAGATGGTAATAATAAACGTGCCCAGAAATCAGTAATTTTTAGCTTAAAGGTCTTTTGATAAATAGATTTTAACGCTGCCTTTGATTCCGGTTTTTCTAGTCAGATGAGCTGAATGGAATAATTATTTATTTCTATCTGCCGGTGCAGATTTCTGATCTTCAGTCTAATCTTCCAGTGACTGTTTTGCTTTCTGTGATATTATGTATTTGCTGCTGCAGACCATCACTTCTTACTTGGTGTCGATATCCAGTGTTGGCAAAAAAAAGATCGCCTGGCGTTTTTTGAGCTTCTCATAAACTTCCAATGCATGCCATGCCGTCAATATTCTGAAGGGAATCTTTTGTCAATCAATTGAGTACCCGACCTTTGCTTAAGGCTATAAGTTTTTTTGAGATATATTAATATTAATGCAATTTGGTCTGCACAGAAATATCTCAAAATTGAAAATCAGTAGAGAAAAGCAAAGGTCATATTTTCATTTTAAATTTTGAGAAATTTCTGTGTAAAGCGAGAAGCTCAAGCCGACCGGACGCAAAAGCGCGCTACTGTAGGCGAAAGTCAAGACCGGGACATTACTCGCACAATATGAAGATCTGTAGAAAAGGCTTGGCGCGTTTGATAGTCCTTGAATTTAGACACTTTTCTGTGAAGCGGGCACTTTCATACATGAACGTATGTAGTGTAGAGTGAGAAGGGAAAAGTCGGTTTTCCGACCAAAATTATGTCCACCTAGCTATTCTGTCTAGATGAGATCGAAAATTTGTAGGACAACCTATACATCATCTCACTAAATCCTTCATAGGATCTTTGCCAAACGACCGGCACTACATTGTATTTTCTGCTACTTTTATGAACAGACCACAACCACTATTGCAGTGTGCTTTGTGCAGTGCGGGCGGTCTGTACCCAGTGAACATGTTTGGTTGGTGTTTGTTTGTGTTGTTGTTGAGTCCGAGTCTGACAGATGCAATCAGATGTCAGGACGGGCGGCTGGGGGACAAGTCCAGTCTGCTGCGAGAGGTGGAGTGCGACCCCGAAGTCAGTACCGGCTACTGCGTCATGTACAACTTCCACAGATTCAAGGTGAAGGGCCAGTACGCAAAGGAGTGGTCGAGCAGGTTCAAAGGAGGACTCGGCTTCATGTGCAGCAGCAAGGTGGAGTCTTTGGTGCCGGAGGTCAAATGTGAAGAGGGCGACGGTCAGCGGCAGGTGGACATAGAAGCTGACGATGCCCGAGGGCTGCTGGAAGTTAGCGGAACGGTAGATTGTTGCAGCTCTGGGGACAGTTGCAACCTGTCAGATGACAGTCTAGCAGCTAAGAACGCGCCGGGATGGCTGGTAGTGTGGATGGTGCTTCTATCTTTGTGTTCTATTTCAGTCTAAACTACTGGTTTTGTTGATCTGCTGTGGTATTTGAATTCTGCTCTTGTTTCTTCCTGCTTACTACGCATAAAAGATGAAACTCGACAAGTAAAATGAACTGTAGATTTTATAGGAATTACGAAAGATCCGGTTTCAGCGCCAAGTAACTGCACTGCACTGTGTGTCGCTCGAATTCGTGGTGGATAGCTTTTGTTTGGACATACTGTATGTAGTGTTGTTATGACTACAAAATAGTTAAAGTCATAGTTAATACTTTTATGATATTGCAGTCAAACAGAGGTAGTCAAAGTTTGACTACCTGACCATAAATAGGTAGTCAAACGAAAACCAGGTGGTCAAACGGTTTGACTACGACTAGGTTTTGTTAAAATAGAAGTACCAAAGTTTTTGGGAAACTTGGCAAAATATACTGTTATTTTAGTATAGTTTAGTAAAACAAAAATCAGTAATACTAGTGGTATTTTACTAGTAGTAAAATAATAGTAAAAAGTAAAATCATGAGCCAATAGTAAAGTAAAAATTAAATTAAATTACAAACGCGGTCAATTGTAAAATAGAAATTTTACTACTATGTTACTGGTTTTTGGTTAATTTCAGGAAAAATCTTGATCAATTTTGCACTAAAAGATGTGTGGGTGGGTGAGTGCACATTCGTGACTCAAATTTTACACATTTGTCTCTAAAGTTCTGGAAAACGTTGTATCATTATGAATAAACTGCAATATCAATGAAATTGCCCAGCTCACGCAGCGCAACGCTAACACAGTTCAGTGGTGAGTAATTCTCCAGTAGCTACAGCGGTTCTGCCCCACTTCATGATACAGGCCAATCTGTGTTTCCGCATAGACCATTTCTTGCAGTCAGTGAGCCATAGCAGACAGTCTGACTGTCTGTCTGTATAAGAAATATGAAGCCAGGTGTTGTTGATTCAGTGTTGCTTACAGTCTTACTAAACCTGCCTACAGTACCAACCGGTCCTGGCCATTCCACTGGAAAACAATGTATGACTGGTTCTTCTGGTCCGATTCAGTTCCCCTGCAGACAACAGACTTCTGATTTTACTGTACAGAGAATGGTGGCAACTCTGACTTTCAAAGATGCAGGAGCGCTGGAGTTTTTGCTTGACACTGGCTCGCCCAACATGATTTATCCACAATCCAATCTTTGCTGTTGCAAGGCAATTGAAGCGTTCAGACGAACACATGCCTCATGATAAACCGAGGACTTTGAGGAGAAAGATTGCGTTATTTGCAAAAATTTCTGGCAGTTGCTGTGTCATGATGGTTCAGTGAGAGCTCGAGCTAAGTTTGACTGAAATCATACTAATTATTCAAATTATTTAAAATTTTGAAAATTGTACTTGGGCTTTTTTTAGGTTGAAGCTCAAAAGGTGAAGGTTCAAAATCAGTGTTTTATTAATTGTGCTGACATGTAACCCTTACGCTTTACTACAAGTTGTCTGAGGCGAGATATATTTTATGGGAAAGTTCTCAAACACAGTAGAAGAAGCAACTAAAATGACGTTGTCAATATAAATTAACAATCTTCTATGTCAAATTCGAGTTATTTTGCTGACTGAGTGATTTTTTGCTAAAATAGTGTTTAACCTGACAGACGTTTTGAGGGCTAATTTTGCGAAATTTTCTCGCCCTTGTTGGGCAGTGGCCCAATCAGGCAAGTTCAAAATTATTACACTCCTTCAAAATTATTAAATTATCAACATTTTTACACTCCCTCCTTTGCAAAATCCTGGGTACGCCACTGCTAACAGAGACTAACAATCCTCATAAAGCCTTTCAACGGCGCTAAGTAACTCAACTTCAAAGCTATCCCAATTTTAAAACAGTTGACTATGAGAGCTATGGCTTTCTAGTATTTCTCATCCAAAATTTGGACAAAAATTTGCATTTTTTGTACAATACACACACATAAATACACAAAAATACACAGTATTTTTCTGAATGTGTATTCACAAATTACTATACACATTTACCAGTGATTGTGTATACACATACACATTCTCAAAATCCAATACCAAACAACAGTACTTCTCATTGCTCTACACTCTGCAAACGAGCACAATCGTTCTACACTGTCAGACCAGTGCTCCCAAATGAATGAATAAATATACAACTCAAAATCCGCAGGCACTGTTGGTCTGCTGAACGCATCAATTTCACTTTTGTACACTTTTGTCATTGTAGTTGTAAACAAATTGTAGTTTAACGATCCGGACAGCATCCGATCGGCTGAAGATATCAAGATACGCAATGAGCAAGGACACTTTGAGGTTATAGCGCCAGCTTACGAACGGGTCAACTGCCCGGTCAGTAGCAGTTACACTCCTCGCACTGGTGAGCTCAGACCTGCACATCCAAATCAAAACACCAGTCCGTTTATAGCATTTGGAGCCTTCCAGCAGGTTATCCTGTACAGAGCATACAAAGAAAAGGTGCTGATTTTTGCCCACAGTACACTTACAGTAACAAAACAATAAGGGCAAAACGTCCTGGCCTGCATGCAACAGGTCAGGGGGGTACAAGGATGGGTTCAGGCAAGAGTTAGTCTGGCTGGTTGGGTCTCTGTGAATATTTTGGAAAATTACCCTATAAAACATATTTAAAAGGCATTCTGAGCATAAAATAGACATTTTCTGTACATAATTTATGTATTGCTGCGTATTTTTGACTGTTTTTTCTTTCTATTAGTTGCATGAGAAAGGGGTTTACCACGAACCTTACACCCCACTGGGTAGTGGAGTAAGCTTGCTCCTGACTGTAAGTATAAGTTGTCTTTAATTGTCATTGTCAACCGAGATCGGGCGGCCATCAGGCAGACATGTATAGTGGGGGGTCGGCGGAATCGGCCGATATGGTGTGCGTTGGACATCCCTATGGCCCCAAAGTAAAACCCTAAAACAGTTCCGCCCAACTCCCTCTGGGTACCCAGCAATGGCCATTACTGTTATTTTACTATAGTATAGTAAAACAAAAATTAGTAATACTAGTGGTATTTTACTAGTAGTAAAATAATAGTAAAAAGTAAAATTAAGAGCCAATAGTAAAGTAAAAATTAAATTAAATTAACAAGACCGTCAATAGTAAAATGAAAATTTTACTACTATTTTACTAGTTTTTGGTTAATTCCAGCCAAATTCTTGATCAATTTTGCAATAAAAGATGTGTGGGCGCACTTTTGTCAGTCTAATTTCACACGTTTTTGTGTCTACAGCTCTGGAGAACTTCGTATCATGATCAAATTTAGCAACCATTTGGACCAACATCAATTATTCACAATACCTTGGCATCATTGATTTTCAAAATTCCACGTTATAACTAGTAAAATCGTAGTAAAATAGTAGTATAATTAGTAAAATCATTAGTAAAACAAAAATTAGTAAAATCGGGGCTGCCTGGTAGTAAAACAAAAATAAAAATTAAATTGACAGGCTGAATTAATAGTAAATTTAGTAAATAGTAAAATAAAAATCCACTAGTAAAATAACAGTAATGGCCATCCATGGTTCTCTATGATGAAGGCCATTTTCCATAGTAAAACTCCAAAACACCCCCCACGGAAATGACCTTTTCTCTGGGGGGCGAGCAAACTCAGACCCGTGCTATGCAGCGTTCGAAAGCTCACATCATGGGCTTTCAGAATCTATAATAAAATTTATGGTGATTTTTGCTGTTTCAAAAATAATCGTTCCCGAAGTATCCAGTAATCACGATTTTATCAGTTTTCAGCTGCCAAATAAAATGGTTTGGCATGAAAATTTGATGAACATACTAGGTTTTCTGACACGGCAAATTCAATGGCGTGATCCATTTGTGCATAGGACCATGTGATCAATCGATAGCCAGCAATGGCCATCCATGGTTCTCTCTGATGAGGGCCATTTTCCGTAGTAAAACTCCAAAACACCCCTCACGGAAATGAACGTTTCTCTGGGGGGCGAGCAAACTCAGACCCGTGCTATGCAGCGTTCGAAAGCTCACATCATGGGCTTTCAGAATCTGTAATAAAATTTATGGTGATTTTTGTTGTTTCAAAAATAATCGATCGCGAAATATCCATTAATCACGATTTTATCAGTTTTCAGCAGCCAAATAAAATGGTTTGGCATGAAAATTTGATGAGCATACTAGGTTTTCTGACACGGCAAATTCAATGGCGTGATCCATTTGTGCATAGGACCATGTGATCAATCGATAGCCAGCAATGGCCATCCATGGTTCTCTCTGATGAGGGCCATTTTCCGTAGTAAAACTCCAAAACACCCCTCACGGAAATGAACGTTTCTCTGGGGGGCGAGCAAACTCAGACCCGTGCTATGCAGCGTTCGAAAGCTCACATCATGGGCTTTCAGAATCTGCAATAAAATTTATGGTGATTTTTGTTGTTTCAAAAATAATCGATCCCGAAATATCGATTTATCACGATTTTATCAGTTTTCAGCACCTCACTAAATCAGCTAAGAAGGAAAATGGGATTACCAAATTGGGGGTTTTCTGCTACACCAAATTCATTTGCGACATCAATTTACAGCTATGATCACGTGATCAATCGATAATCGATATTTGATTAATTATCGAATTTTTGCTGTGCAAATGATCGAATTACACAGGCTAATAATGTTAGTGGTTTTCTAGCATGCCAATTTCAACCATGATATCGTTCTAGAGCTACCAACGCGTTTTAATTTGATAATCAATATCGATTGATTATCGATTTTTGCTGTGCAGATATTCCAACTACACAGGCTAATAATGTTAGTGGTTTTCTTGCATGCCGATTAACCATGATATCGTTCTAGAGCTACCATCGCGTTTTAATTCGATAATCAATATCGATTGTTTATCGATTTTTTGCTGTGCAGATATTCCAACTACACAGGCTAATAATGTTAGTGGTTTTCTAGCATGCCGATTTCAACTATGGTATCGTTCTCGAGCTACCATCGCGTTTTAATTCGATAATCAATATCGATTGATCACATGATCCTATGCACAAATGGATCACGCCATTGAATTTGCCGTGTCAGAAAACCTAGTAGGCTCATCAAATTTTCATGCCAAACCATTTTATTTGGCTGCTGAAAACTGATAAAATCGTGATAAATCGATACTTCGGGATCGATTATTTTTGAAACAACAAAAATCACCATAAATTTTATTACAGTTTCTGAAAGCCCATGATGTGAGCTTTCGAACGCTGCATAGCACGGGTCTGAGTTTGCTCGCCCCCCCCCCAGAGAAACGTTCATTTCCGTGAGGGGTGTTTTGGAGTTTTACTACGGAAAATGGCCCTCATCAGAGAAAACCATGGATGGCCATTGCTGGCTATCGATTGATCACATGGTCCTATGCACAAATGGATCACGCCATTGAATTTGCCGTGTCAGAAAACCTAGTATGCTCATCAAAATTTCATGCCAAACCATTTTATTTGGCTGCTGAAAACTGATAAAATCGTGATTAATGGATATTTCGCGATCGATTATTTTTGAAACAACAAAAATCACCATAAATTTTATTACAGATTCTGAAAGCCCATGATGTGAGCTTTCGAACGCTGCATAGCACGGGTCTGAGTTTGCTCGCCCCCCAGAGAAACGTTCATTTCCGTGAGGGGTGTTTTGGAGTTTTACTACGGAAAATGGCCCTCATCAGAGAGAACCATGGATGGCCATTGCTGGCTATCGATTGATCACATGGTCCTATGCACAAATGGATCACGCCATTGAATTTGCCGTGTCAGAAAACCTAGTATGTTCATCAAATTTTCATGCCAAACCATTTTATTTGGCAGCTGAAAACTGATAAAATCGTGATTACTGGATACTTCGGGAACGATTATTTTTGAAACAGCAAAAATCACCATAAATTTTATTATAGATTCTGAAAGCCCATGATGTGAGCTTTCGAACGCTGCATAGCACGGGTCTGAGTTTGCTCGCCCCCCAGAGAAAAGGTCATTTCCGTGGGGGGTGTTTTGGAGTTTTACTATGGAAAATGGCCTTCATCATAGAGAACCATGGATGGCCATTGCTGGGTACCCAGAGGGAGTTGGGCGGAACTGTTTTAGGGTTTTACTTTGGGGCCATAGGGATGTCCAACGCACACCATATTGGCCGATTCTGCCGACCCCCCACTATACATGTCTGCCCGATCTCGGTTGGCAATGACAATTAAGCTTGTGCTAAGCAGCCGACACTTCTGCGATGTTCCAATGTGCGCAGCATGGAAAGTAATCGTAAAAGAAGAGCGGATATTGGAAGAGATGAATGTTGGCATTCTGGGACTGAAGCCGAACACAGATCCCAGAGAAGAAGCAATCAGCTTTCTCACTGCTCTCCGCTCTCAAGGAATTTCCATGTTTTCTCTCCACCTTGGTCCTGATAGTAATTCGGCTCCAATCTTTGTAATGGGCGGTTCCATTCAAGCCAGCAACAAAAGCACACAAATCAGACTTGATCCAGCACCCTCTGATGATGCACTGGTCACACATGGCTTCTGGACCTTGTCCATTCTTGGATTCCGAGCTACAGATGTATTTTTACAGTCATGCCATACATGTACTGAGGGGCGTTTGAGGGGTTACCCCCTGCTGGAAAGGTCAACCCCCCTCTCCCCCACCCCGAGACAGGTTAATGGACCCTCCGACCCAAAAATACAAGTACCAGTAGTGGCTCCAGTACTAACAAACTGGCTCAGAAATCACTAGTTTTCAGCCTAAAATTCGCTTGAAAGCCTTTGGAAACCGAATTTGGCGTTTCCACTGCTGATATTTATAAGAAATCGGGGTTTCTGGAAGCCCTTTTTTGTTATTTTTGCTTGTTTTTAGCTCTAAAACGCTATTTGACTGCTTTAAAATAGCGATTTTTAGTGTCCTTACTGAAAAAAACGTGCTAAAACGCATTTCCAGATGTTTTGGAGCTTTTTGAAATTTTGGCCCCCCTCTGGGCGAAACACCCCTCGACCCCCCACCTGAGTAAACGCCCTACCCTCTCCCCCTGGTCGGCCCGGAGCTGTTACATCACATGTATGAGTGATGCTGTATAATGCATGTATATGTTAGTCAAGAGAGTGTGAATATGTACTGAAATTGCAGCTGGACGAGTTTACGCCTGAGTGGCAAGCAGAGAGCATAACCAGACAGACACCTCGCACAGCTCTGATTGACAGTGGAAACCCGTTCACGTTGCAATTTTGCTACACTAGTTCATCAGATCGAGTTTAATGCTTGTGACTTTGTCCACTCCTAATGACTGGGTAAATTTCTCAAATACTGAGTTTAAGATGGTGGTCTGGCATCGGCGTGTAAAGGCCATTCAGAATCCACTCGGTTTCTGTTTTGTGCAACATTTTTTATCCTTCCATGATACAGTACAGAGAGAGTGTTACAGGATTTAGTGGATGGAGGTCTGGAAGACGAAGAAACCAGTTGCACGGCATGGAACGCCCGATCAGTGGTGCTTTATTTGGACACCGAGAACGGTTCGATTCAGCTGCGCCAGTCCGACTTTATTCTGGCTTACACAAAAGGTGGCAGCACCCTCTGCAAATGCATGGTGGCTCCGTCGGCACATCAGCATGTCAGCATCGGCATCGGTTTGTATAAGCGACACTATGTCGAGCACCACTTTGGTCACACCCAGCACATGGTGATTGGGGTGATGGACGCAATATGATCTGTGCTTTCCCAGTAAACTCGATTATTCACTTTTCTTTCAAAGCCAACTTTAAAATTTGTGGAAAAAATCAGACTTTACCATGCGCACATGGTATGTAAACGAAACAGGTCAGGATGTGGTCGGGTGGTGTTTACCTGCCAGCCGGGTTCAAAGGGATTACATTACATAATTTATACTCTTATATATGTAAAAATGAGCCAAATCGGTGATGTGGCCCAGACCAGATTTGGGGAAGTTCCCTTATCAAACCCTGTTGTATATAAATGCTCTCAGAAATGGATTCTTAATGTTAATTTGACCAGAAACACCAGCCAACACCACATTCGCTAAATGACGTCAGAATAATCTGAAGCGCTACCTACGTACTATTACAGTCAGGCACTTCACGCCGTTTATGGTACCGTTTATATGGTGCCGGTACCATATGTGGTAGCACTACAGTGGCCGAATATGGGGCTACCATATATGGTGCCACCACAGGCCCCGAACGTAAACCATAAACGTCGTTAAGTTCCTGATTGTATTAGGTAATTAACTTCCACTCCTCGCGCTACTGCATTGTTTTGCTTTGAAATAGCTTGTATACACGAAAACTGATCACTGGGAATTTTCTTAAACCAAACTTTCGAACTGGTGGAGAAAAATCAATCACAAGTCGCCAGCATTAACCGATCAGCACGTTTACAACTCAAATTTAGCACCGGAATCAACCTTGGTCCACGAATGACTAGCGCTGCTATGTTCTGCCTGCAAACAAAAAATGAGAACAAAACAATGAGGTAACGCATTCATGTAACAGGTCGTCCGCCGACGAGGGGCATTGGGCACTCAAAACCGGTCCAAAATCGAAAAAAATTGCAATTTTTCGGCTAATAATCGTCAAAAATCGCTAATTTGGCTGAAGCACAGCTAAAAAGCGCTCTTTCACAGGCGATTTTGGCGATTTTTGTGTCGGAAATTGTAAAAAATCGCAAAAATTTGCTCGAAAAATCACTTGCCAGAAAATCGGTAAAATGGTCTAGGGAGGGTCCCCATCCGGGGGGTCTGGCCTAAGTCGGGTGGGGGCAGAGACCCCCTGTTACATGTATGCCTACGTATATACGTACGTAGTACATGTGTGTAAGTAGAAAATAATAGTTCTCTTCTGTTCTTACCGAGATGGACCTGCTGGTTGAGCGGAAGTCGAACTCGTCAAAAGAGTGGGTGGGTCCGCGTTGGCACATGGAGTGCGAACTGGAACACCTGCCGGAGTTCTGCCGTTCTGTCAGAATCGGCAGGTCGTCCAGTTCGACGTGACCGTTTAGAAACTTCTCCAACTTGTCCACACACGCATCCTGAACTACGAAGTCTTATAACAGTCACACAACTACCACCGTTAAACTTTCAGTGGTAACTCTGGGGTCACCCTTTCTGGGGGGGGGTCTGCCCCCACTCGACTTAGGCCAGACCCCCGGATCGGGACACCCCCGATACGATTTCGCCGACCCCTCTCCGATTTTTCTGGCAAGTAAATTTTTGAGCAAATTTTTGCGATTTTTTGCAATTTCAGACACAAAAATTATCAAAATTTCCTGTAAAACAGCACTTTTTTTTAGCTGTATTTGAGCCCAAATTAGCGATTGTTTACGATTTTTAGCCAAAAAATAGCGATTTTTTCGATTTCTGAGCGTTTTTTCGTGCCCGACCCCCCTTCCCAAAATTTTTGCTCAGACCCCCGGCCGGCGCCGGACCCCCCTAACCCCCATCCCCCCATCGGCAGATGACCTGTTATATGCATGATCCTGCCTGAATCATTGAAATGTACCTGTTTACTGGAATTGCAATTTTTGGCCCGCTATGCAATTATTGGGTATTGGAGTATTGGGGGTCTCAGGTATTTGGTTTTTCAGGTATAGTTTGCACTCTAGTTTGACTGTCAAAAGTTTCGACACTGAATCATTTTAAATTATAACCTGATACTCATGCACCCAACGAATTCCATTGAATCTTGTGATAGAGCGAATGTCTTCTGGTAGCCTGTGTTCGAGTGGAAATTGGAAGGCGCCGTCGAAAATCGGGATTAAGTTTTTGGCGTGCCGCATCGCACAGCTCACCTGAAATTTTCGGTTTCTTCTCTCAGTTCATTTCCGCGAAAGGAATTTTTCGATTTTTAAACTCCTCCACGCATGCCCCTACCTCTTTATGTATCCAGTCCTCACAGGCCTCGTCGCCCAAGCAACGGTCCAGTGAGTTCTCGCTCAAAATCAAAATAAAATGGCGAGCTGCTTGGATGTTTTTGAGCAGCGATGCATCGAATTTACCGGCAGGTAGTCGGTCAACGTCCAAGAATACCTGAGCAGTACTATTAGTGCAATGCGAAACTGTATGCTAATTTTTGCACCTTGTATCCACGCAACTGAAGCATAACTTTGATCAAACTGGCCAACTGGCATCCATTGGCTCTGCGATAACTGATGAAAATATCGATCTGTTTACTTAGCAGCGCAACCTCTACGTCCTCCTTGCCTTTGCAGTCTGAATAAGAGAGTGTAAGTTCTAACTCACAATTGTTGGTAATCACTGCAGCGTTGGGCCATTTAACAACTGCTAAAATTTATTCACCCTCAGCCTACCTATCTGGTTTTACAGGCAAGTTGTCGTGAAACTGTAAAAAAGGCTTAGAGAAAGATGGGGGGCTGAAAAAACAAAACTTTTCTGGATGGTTTCATGTCCGGAGGTCTGTCCATTGTTGCTTGGGAGACAGCAGGCCCCCATGATGGACAAAGAAAATTCTTACAACAGTTATTATGGATTTGAATAAGAAAATAACAAAAATAAGAAACCTTGCAAAGCCTGACTGAGTTTCATTTGGTGAACTGGATTATTTATTCCGCAGTATTTTCGCATCATCTCTTCATTGAGACTGAGCACCAAATTCCTGTCAAAGCCATACTCCAGCATCTGATATGTGTAGACTGACAGGTCACTGTGAATGGACGAAAGAAATCCGTTCAGGTTTGTTTCATCCACGCATGTGTAGTCCGTAGATATCTGTCACGGCAGAAAGGCATTATGGTACTGGGAAATTAGAGCGTGAACAGAAAACCCAATACCCAAAACTTGCTCAACTGGTTCAAAGATTGTATATTACCTTCAGAACATCCAGTTCTCTCATGAAACGCTTCCGATGCAGACCGGATGACATCTCCAGGTCGCGTTCCAGTTCTTGTTCTGTCAACAACAACAACAAATCCCCGTCCACCATGTTGTCTTGGAAAAACTTCACATAACCCCCGAAGCCGATCTACAAAACGATCTGAGATAATTGCGGAAAGAAGTCAAGTGCACTAAGCAAGAGGGACCTTAGTAACCCAATACTTGACATCAGTGACAGACCAGCGAGGCACCTGTTCAGACAGTTTGTAAGGCACTTCCTCACCGATCGTCTTCAGTGCATGCGTGGCGAATCTGGCTGCCAACTGGTTCGGACTGCTTGCCAGCTCCTTCAGAGCTGACACTGCACCAATCTCCTGCAAAGTGGGAATCTGCAGAAAACAAACACGGCAACAAGTGACTGACATGCAACACAGACATTCTGTTCTGCTGTCCCTTCACTGCAGCCTCCATGCAGAAGTGAAAGGCAGCCAAGGACTTGGGTTCGCTTCTGCAGGCACTCAGCATGGGCACCAATCGTCTCAGCCATTCTCTGGGTCTGCCGTGAGCCAGTTTGTAGTGCGAGTGCACGAACGTGTCCGGCTTGTGTCCTCTAAGGAACGGTTCAACCAGCTTTAAGGTGCCCGAGTTGGCCACTACCCCTTCTATCTCCTTCTTACTCGACAGCACACAGATGGCCAAGCAAGCGTAGTAGCCAGTGACATCGTCCTGATGAGAAGCCAAGAGGAAGAGCCAATTCGGAACTCGTTTCAGGATGATCTTCTCGTTGCACTCACAGTCAGAGTACATGGCTAGGTTGGCCAGTGCCAAGGCTGCATGTCGGAGCACCTCGGTGCCCCCGCTTGCCTTCTTTATGGTGCCCAGGATGACATCCAGCACCCCCAGGTCTATGAGCTTGCTGGACGTTTCAGTGGAATGTTTGAAGAACGATTCCATCATGGACATGGCCACTCGCAGACGTTCCTTCCGCACTTTGCACTTGGAGGCCATGGTTTTGGTCTCTTCTACTGTCTCGGTTATGTTCCGTACCAACGGCTCCAGGAACTGCTGGTCGATAATGAATTGACGGTTGTCCGTAGACAGAACTTCCTGCAGAGTGGCAGCCACTGAGAACCGGACAGATTTGTCAAGGTCAGGCTGAATCAGCATTTCAAGCAGTGTGGAGAGGTAGCCCCTGTTTCGGATGTGGTTGCAGAGAAGGTAGCCCAACTCATGGCCTACTTTTGGCAGGTTCCACACCTTCATCATCAGCTTCGTTATGGTCGTGTAGCCCTGAAACTTCAACTGAAGCTACATATTCGAAATTACCCAGTCTTCCTTGAAGAACGATCACAAAATACCAAGTTTTAAACTCATTGTGCTCAGGCTCACCTCTTCCTTGTGATCGTCATTCAAGTCTACTCTAAACTTAAATGAGATGATTCGAATGAGCCAGACTAACAGACCAGACCGTATTTTAAATTTGGCATTGGCTTTCTAGAAGAGGAAGTCAGGTACCTCAATAGCTTTTCCAGTGGTCAGCATACCAAACGCTCTGTCCAAGTATGCCTGGTATTTGGTACCTCTGCCCAACAGAGCCACCATGGGCAGTGCGTGCCCTCCCTTGGGTTCCAGACCGCCTGGCATATGATCCTCGTCCTCCAGAGCACTCAAAACAGAGTCAGTTGAACCGGAGAGTTCGCTTCGAAGACTGGGAAATGACTTCTTTCTGCGTCTACCCGAAGCCGGTGATCTCTGGGCTAACTCTGGCTCGGAGGAGTATGAGCCTGAGTTGGCTGCCAGGTAAGCTGGAACGTAATGCTCTGCCATCTCCGGCCAGATTGTAAGGGAGGACTGTTGCACCGTAAAGTGACAGCTTTATCAACGGTTGATAAGAAATTTACACAGCTCACAGCTGAGCCTTCTCTCATCTAAAACTGGTTGATCGTTTCACTAAAATGTTTGTGTGAAGGTGCCGAAAGCTTGTATACATATTGTACATATAAACTCATGTCCAAGCGTTTGCAGAACAGGCACGTTTTATCAGAGTAGTAAAAAATTGCGCAGTGCACTAGATAACTGATCCATAAATCATGGGTCACGATACAGTTACTAAGCTGCGTTTATACTTGGCACCTGCTGCAGGCGGCAAGCAAGATGGCGGCTTGTTTGTTTGTTTGTTTGTTTATGAGTTCCACTGTTCTTTCGGACAGCTCAGGACACCCCTCGCTCTTTTCAGAGCCCTTCAATGGGGTAGCCCTGTCTACAAACAACCCTCCCCTTTGCTGCCATTGGGTGCAACGGCAGCGCCGGTTCGGTTCCCATTTACCTACTGGCCATCACCGGCTTTCGGTCGGTCTGGGTTGGGCTTTATGTCGACTACTTCCAGTCGCTTCGACCGGTTTCGAACCCACAAACAACCGCTCTCACGGATGCCGGGGCCGCCGTGAAACACGGGATAGCGTAAACTATCCATGGCCAAGACGCGACAGCGGCTGGTAGGTTAGCGCCTCGCCTGCTAAGATGCGACGAATTGATTTGAAATGACTTGGTTTGGGAACTGAAGAAATAGTTCTTTGTAGAATCAGACCTTGTGGCGCCGTTTGAATACCATGCGTAGTAACTATCGTCCTTCTTTCACTGCCCAGCCACTAGCTTTCCTTTCCAGCATGCTCAGATCAGACTGCACCTCTTTCGGTCCACTACATATGTAATTCGAAACATCTAACGGCCATCCCTATTCCGTCAGCTTGTGGTTTGTGCAAGAGCCAGAAAAGGGTGACGTCTCAACCCACTCCTGAGTGAAACTTTCCTGCTAGCCCAAAAGCGGGACATTCTGTGAACTAGCCCATAAGCAGACCATTTTACGGACTACCCCATAAGCGGACCATTCTGTGGATTAGCCCATAAGCAGACCATTCTCTGGCCTAGCCCATACGTAAGCAGACCATTCTATGCATCTACCTGAATATCCAGACTCGATCGATCGACAGAGTGACTCATATTTCCCACTTTCTGGCTTCGTTGAAGCACTATAAAGCTTAATTGCGTTTTCGGAGAAGCGAAGAGTCTGATTCACATTTCTCTTCGTTGCAAGCTGACTATGCTGCTACTGCTTATAAACGCTTGCATCTACCTGTTTAATGTAGCATTTGCCTACCCTGTATATCTGGTCTTTCTCTACACCATTTTCAAGTTCCGCAAAGAACCAATATTTTCGAGTGCTTTCTACTATTTTGTCTTTGTTTGTGGGCTCTTTGACCTGCTCTACACTTCTAACTACTATCTTCTTTTGTACCCTGCTTTCCTGCGGATTCCAGCCTTAAACCAATTCTATCTGTCGCTGAGCTCGCGAGTGGCTACACTCACGTTCTACTTCTTTGTCTTTCTCAGATGCGGTCAAGTCATTCTTGTATTCCTTATTTCTCTCAACAGATTCACTTGCCTTGTGTGGCCATTGCGTCACGATCAGGTAACGTGAATAACAGAGGAGCTTTTGAATGCTCTAGGTACCAGCATCCAACTCACTGCACTGAAAGACACGTTTACAGCTAATCAATTCTCTCATCCCGGTTAAATATACGGGTAATCCTGTACATGAATACAGTTTCAGATCTGGACGAAAAAAGTTGTGACAGTCGCCACCATAGCTGCGATAGGCATCCCAGCTCTCCTTCTGGTGCCGGCAGCTGCCAATGGCTGCTACATGACCTACTTTCCACATGAGAATCATCCTGACGACGTGTCACTGCGGGACCACGACAACGCATGCCTACCAGCTTTTGTTGTGCATCTCTCCTTTCCTACTTTGGTTGTGCTCTTGCTTATTGTCTTGTATCCTACTATGTTAGCTCGCAACAACATCTACGAAGCTCCAGCGGCCACCACTGATGAGCAGAAACAGAAACGTCGAACAAATGTCAGTCTGGCTGTGGCCTGGTTCGTACTCAGCTGCTCGCTTGCAGTCACCATTGCACTATGGTGGATTTTCTTCACTGTCTTTCAGTTTGACAATACTGTTGTTGAGTACGTGTGTATGCTCTGCGATTCTATGTTTTGCGTGTCCAATCCAGTTGTTCTGTTGATGTTTGGTCGAAAAATGAGGCCCTATTTTTGGAGAACCTGCAAAAGTTTGCTTTGCTGTGGCAACAAACAATCGTCTGCTAAGACTCGTCAAATGCCCGCAACCCCGCAGAATGAAGTTGCTAATGAAATTGTAGTTCAGGACGTTTGAATGAAAGCTACATATATTTTTTTACATTTGACGATTAAGCACTGCACCTGTACATATAATGTTGAAAGAAAGAAAGAAAGAAAGAAAGAAAGAAAGAAAGAAAGAAAGAAAGAAAGAAAGAAAGAAAGAAAGAAAGAAAGAAAGAAAGAAAGAAAGAAAGAAAGAAAGAAAGAAAGAAAGAAAGAAAGAAAGAAAGAAAGAAAGAAAGAAAGAAAGAAAGAAAGAAAGAAAGAAAGAAAGAAAGAAAGAAAGAAAGAAAGAAAGAAAGAAAGAAAGAAAGAAAGAAAGAAAGAAAGAAAGAAAGAAAGAAAGAAAGAAAGAAAGAAAGAAAGAAAGAAAGAAAGATTTCACTTCGTATGCTTTCTATTTTCGTATTTCAACTGATTATTTAGCGGCTTCGAAGCTTTCTTCTTCTTTCCAAATAGCCCCATAAAACAGCTTGTTTGATGTCTTTATGTCGCAGCAAGTACGTAAATAACTAAGTTAGCCAATGCATTCACCTTTGTCAAGCGGAAACACGTAATTCTAGTAACCAACCACCAAGAAAGTTTGCTTCTTGTTGTTTGTTGTTTTTTTGTCGTTGTCATCGTCATTGTTGTCGTCATCATCGTCATTGTCGTTGTCGTTGTCGTGGTCGTTGTCGTTGTCGTTGTCGTTGTCGTTGTCATTGTCGTTGTCGTTGTCATTGTCGTTGTTGTTGTCGTTGTCGTTGTCATTGTTGTTGTCATTGTCGTTGTCGTTGTCATTGTCGTTGTTGTGTATTGCCAGAAAATGGGAATTTGGTTGGGATTAATGGTCTTGGATCTTGGGTCTGTTGTATGTCGGTTTGAGACTGAGAGACCAATGGAAATAAACGTCCAGTATGCCATATGACTTTGGTTCGACAGGTGCAGAGAGGTTCAGAACAATCAGAACAAATTACAGCGCCTTAGCTGGCTATTTATCTAGCGGCTATTTGCCGAGCAAATTGGTTCAGAGACAAACAATCATCAGCACAAACTACTGCTCCCTTCGAAGGCTCGTTAACTCTTATAAGACAGTGAAGACTTGAAGAGCTATAGAAATTGACAAGCAGAATGACAAGCTTGGGTGTGTTGTTGATCTACAGCTGCAGTGTAGCGCTGCAAATGGCGTCCGTGCCAGTGCATGTGGCTTTGCTCTGCGTTCTGGTCCGTTTTCGCAAGAGCACTCTCTTTAACTTTCCTTTTTTCAAACTGCTCATATCTCTGACTGTCGGAGACCTACTCTTCTGCGCAGTTGCCCCTCCGCTCTCCATACTGGGTCAGTTAAAAGTGCTCCCCAGAGAGACCGGAACTGTTGTAGCCTTTCTCACCTATTTTGAACTCCAGTCCAACTTTCTTGGCCTCTTGTTTGTAGCCATCAATCGACTTTTCTTCTTGGTCGTGATGCCGCTTTCAGCTGAGCTGGTGAGTGTCCAACGTTTTCTCCAGGTCTAGCTACATCACAACAAAAAAGTGTCTATGCTGATGCAGGGACCTTGCCGTTGCGAATCCCTAGCACTAGGAGGTAACATAATTCAATTATTTGCAGTACTGGACATGGAAAGTTACAGTTGCATGTGCAGTCATTCAGTATGGTTACGCTGCTGCAGTTTCCTCTCTGCTCTTGCATCCAAACGGTCATGTAAGTTTGTTCGCATCTATCTCGTCAAGTATTTTTTGCAGCAAATAGTGATGCAACCGGGAGCGAAATACCGGGATTCGGGATTACCGGGAAATGAGAACACCGGGAAAAACCAAAAAAATACTGGGAGTACCGGGAATATCGGGAAATCGATCAAAACTTAGGCGTCGTGACAAAACATAATTGTTTTCAACATCCGGTTAGCTATTTATACTGTTTCCAGTCTGTTTTTAAAGGTTTTTCTCTCTTAATGGGCTAAACCAAGCTCAGTGTTACCTTGATTTGGTTAGTGAGTTGGCTTGGCAGGCAGCTCAGTGTCTAGTGGGTCAAAAGAGTTGTAAGAATAACCCATCAACAACTTTGCTCAACAATTTGAAGGCGTTTACTCTAAACCGCATAAAAATATTTGGAACACAAGGAAAGTTTGCAGCACATACAATGTAGCTGATCACTAGAAGTCAGTGAGTTGTAGTCAGTTGAAAAGTTATCCAAGTTGCCGGCACAGTGGTGTAGTGGTTTAGGCCGCATGGCCACTGTGCGCGACGTCATGCGCTCATCCTCTCAGCGCGACAAGTTTCTTGCCGCAAAGAGTTGGTCATCGGCACAAAGCTCCACCCAGGCCACCGGAAGCTGGTGACAGCTATTAGGTAAAATGGGAACCGACTGGATCTGCCGTTGCACCGGAGCCACTCCACAAAGCATGCCGCGTTGGGAAGAAGATCTACGAAGACAGAAGCTGTCTGAGAAACCAACTATGCCAGGAGCCCTCTGGTATATGGGGCACCGGCGGCCGTCGGGAGCTGTCAGCATTATGGCATCGACACGCCGGCCGCCCTCCTACATAGTGAGCGGCGCCCAGCAGCATGGCTAGGAGTGGCTGGCAGTGAAAGAAGGGCAACGTCCGAGATGACGAATCACGGGGTTAGTGAAATGGACCTTGAGTCTGATCGTAGGCCGTAAGGCAAATCGGATCGGATCGGATCCAAGTTTTGTAATGTACAGTGGATGTACTGAACTGCACAGAATAAACAAAAAGCTGTTCATGCTACTATAAATATTCCCTGTATTAGAGAACTGTGAACCGGTAGTGAAAATAGCAGGAATTTCCAGTTCTTCGGGAAATACCGGGCTCCCGGTTGCATCACAAGAGGAGCAGCAAACCATTTCAACATTTCAGCACACATTTGAAAACACTACGATTGGCTACTTTCCTCGGGTGCTCGATCCCAGTAGTACGGCAATGGCTGTTGTAAAGGTGGCCTTTGTTTCTTGCATGACTACTTCTATGTGTGGCACACTATTCTGTTACATAATTTGCGTGGGCAAACAGGTTCACAACAAGATCATCAATTTCACACCAAACAACAGCTTTAAATCTGAGGCAAAACTGACATTGCAGGCTGTGGCTCTAACTTTCTGCACCACTGGAATTTTCATTAGTAGTCTCTTTTACTTTTTTGTTTGTGACATTGGCATGTGCAACGATTTTCACAACATGTGGGACTTCGTTTTCTCCTACGCCAGTTGTGTGTTAGGTTCCTCCATTGCATTCATTATGAGCACGGATTTGAGAAAACACCTCCGTAAATTGCTACACTTGGACCGCACTAAGGTTGTATCGTTGAACTCACAACAACAGAAGTGAACTGCCCTCATACATGTAACAGGTCATCGGTCGGGACGGTCGTTGTGGAGAGGGGTTGCAGTGCAGGTTCCGGCGCCGGCTGGGTTCGAGCCCAAATTCTGTGCTTGTTGTAGGGCACAAATCCATAAAAAAACACATATTTTTATAGATGCTTATTTCTTGAAACTCGGTAAGCACTAGAGTTCCGGCCATGCATGCGTGCAGGGCACATCACAAAAAACTGTGTTTTTATACTGTTTGTCTGATTTCTACCGAGCCAAATAGAACTGTCAGTACTTAATAAAGTTCCTTTTCTTAAAATCCTTTGTACACTGGGCCCAACACAACATGCTGCCAAACCCTGTGTGAACTGGTCGGTCCAGCTGCTGGTAGGATGATCTGCGCAGCACGCGGCCGTGCAAATCCGGCACCCACCCAACAGCGTGGCTAAGTTGGGTTACTGTTGATTGGGTATACTGAACCCATACCGAAAAAAGGGTATTTTTGGGAATACCTACCCAATAAATACCTACCCATTCCAGATATTTTAATAAATACCCGTACCGGGTATACCGATTATTTGGGAGTACCCAGGTATTTAGGAATCGGTATTTTTTGTACAGCTTAATGCAATTTTTATTGAAAATTCCCTGTGATCAGTATGTCTTCTTAGCAATTTTGCATTTTTGGGGCATGCAGACACATTTTTTAACGATATCCTTCAAAAAAATCGAAGTTTTAGTCTCTGACCCAACTCCCTGTCCCAAACTTGCTTTGTCATTAGAAAGTGTTGGTCTAGTTTTGACTTAACTTCACACTGCTCCTTAGTAGTAGTAGTAAATTTACTGTCCGAACAGACAATGAACTGAGCAGATCAATGGGAGGACTGGGCCGTTTGTCCGGCTACCACCCTACCCCGTAAATACTTGGACAGGTCCAATTTATGGACACAATAATCAAGTCTCCAGTACTTGATGTACAGTACTTTTACAATCAACAAAATACCCCCATTTTTTCACTGCTCGTTAAGATCTCCATACTATACACTAGCAGATCTTAAAACTACAGCACAATGGAAGCATTTCTCTTAGCCAAAACTATGTATAGAAACAATTTTCACTCTAGTAAAACTAAAAAATAGTTTTAGAAAGTTCCAAAAAACTGTAAATCTCATTGCTTTTGATAAATTTTCTAGCATCTGACCTTGGAAATGAGTAAATCCATGGCTTTGTAAATGGGAAATTCGGTGTTTTACTGGTATAAAGTACTGTTGCTATGGGTATTCGAATTTGAATTGGGTATGGGTATGGGTAGGTATTTTTTAAAATACCCATACCCGGGTATGGGTATGGGTAGGTATTTTAAAAATACCCGGGTATCGGGTATAAATCGGGTATTTTTCATTAAAATCAGGAAATTTCCAAAAATTGCCAAATTTCAATAGGTTATGCAATGTTTCTTTAAATCTGCTTTTTGAACAACAATTATGTACCCAACAGATGATGCAGTAGCCGCTACAGTTTAACTTTACAGTTACTGGAACAGTTGATAATTTTCGAATACTTTTTGGTAGATTAACATTGGGAAAAAACCGAATCAGATTTCTGGAGTAATTTTAAATACTTAGTACATTGTATATAATATACTACATTGTACTTTCTGATTCTGGGTCAACAACATTAGTACAACGTTGTATAAAAATATCAGTTTGCTGTAAATACGTACTTCCCGCAGGATCAACAGACCAAATGCATATGTAGAAAGAAATGCTGTCATACATCTAACAGACAGGTCTGGGGGTCTGTCCCCCAGCCGACTTAGACCAGACCCTCCAGATGGGGACCACCCCTCAGAGACGATTTCGCCGACCCCCCTCCGACTTTTCTGGCAAGTAAATTTTTGAGCAAGTTTTTGCGATTTTTGTGCAATTTCAGACGCAAAAATTGTCTAAATCGTTTGAAAAAACAGCACTCTTTATCTGCATTTCAGCCCAAATTAGTAATTTTTACGATTTTTAGTCGAAAAATAGCGATTTTTTAGCGTTTTTTAGTGTCCAATCCCCTCCCTAGAATTTGGGCTCAGACCCCGGCCGGCACCAGACCTCTCCAACCCCCTTCCCCCCTTCGGCGGATGACCTGTGACATGTATAGCTTAAGCTTAAGTCTAACTAAATTACTAGCCTAGTAGAGCAGTCTTATCCTTGAAAGGGATCGCAAAAATAAAAGCCCAATTTATATTAGAAGTAGATAAGAGGCAAAAGACTCTAAGACTTTTATGTACTGTACGTACATTTGTAAAATTATTCAACTTCAGTCAAACACCATGTTCTATGCATGCCATGCATTCAATACTGCATTATACATGTATCAATCTTGCAGCGAGAAATTAAGTGCATAACATCCGAAAACGTTCATCTCTGAGGCCACAAACATTTATCATAAATATGTTTTCATGGTGTTTTATGCGTAAAACTAGAAAATGCAAAAAATGCTTAATTAAACAATTCTTGAAACAAGGGGGAATAACTAAACTAAACTTTCCGGAATAGTAAAGTGGCAGTCTCTGGTTCATGGCGAAAAGCGTTCTATTTAACACTTCCTTGAGAGAATTTTTTCACAGTTTTTACAGAAAATAACGTGCGTGTTCGCATGATTTTTTCTAAAAATACCCATTCAAATACCCGGTATTTTTCAAAAAATCGGGTATACCCGGGTATGGGTATTTCAAAAAGTACCCGGGTATGGGTATACCCAATTTCAGGTAGTTTTGCTCAAAAATACCCAGTTTCGGGTATGGGTATGGGTATACCCGATCAACAGTAGTATAAAGGCATATACAGGGTGCGTAAAAAACAACCCAGCAGACTTTTTACTGTAGCAATCGTAAACCTCAACCGAATCGAATGAATCCTTTCTAGAAGGAAGATAGATAAATTCTTGAGAAACTGGCGAAAATCTACTGCGTTGTTTAATCTTGGCACAATTTGCCCATGTTACTTGCTGCACCCAGGCAGGCAGGCAAACATATCTAACCACCACGTTCATCGGCCCTTGCCATGTGTCCTGCGCTGCATCGGAGTTAGTCTTACAATACAGCCAAATTGCGCGAAATGAATGAGGGAAGTAAAGAGTGATTGCCTTCTGAAAGTGTAACCGCATTATGTAAACAATCTCTCTGACTAAGAAAGAAACAGCCAAAGAAAGAAAGAAGGCCAGTCTGCTTTATGTAATGATCGTACCAATGGGCGCTGTTTTCCTGCCTTGGCGGTTTTACGTCCGGGTTCAGGTTTTCCTGAATAAACGTTTACATACAGTACATGCATACATCGTATTGCGGCCTTCCCCGCACACAATCAATCAGATTTTATTTAACGAGCCTGCTTAGAGCCGCTTTGTTCAGAGTAAGTTAGCAAAATGTCACTCATAACTGTGAGTTTGTATGTGCTGAACGTATTGTTGACCAAGCCAGTGTACTCGCTGTTTCGGTACACCATTTACAAATACCGTCACGAAGCTACATTCGTCTGTGCATTCTACCTTTTTGTCTTTTGTGCGGCATTTTCGACTTGCTCTTACATTTCAACTACACTTATGTGCTCATGTACCCTGCCTTTCTGCAAATACAACTGCTTAATCAGATCTATCAGTAGCAGCCCAGTGGCTACCTCAATTTTCTACAGTTTCCTATATCTGCGCTGTACTCAAGTTCTTTGTTTTCCATGCCCAGAACAGAAAGGTCAGAAGCAGTAGCATAAACAGTCACCTTTTTCTACATCGTACTATTTTCTAAATCCTGGCTGTTCCAGGTTTAGTCGCAACGCAAGATTTCATTACCGGAGGAGGTGTGCTAGCAGTGCCAGCAATTCAACTACTAGCACCTATTTTGAATGGCTGCTACATGATGACCTACTCTTCTAACACTGACAATGCAGGGCAAGAGTCTCTACGGGATCTCAACAACAATTGCATGCCCGGCTTTGTGGTGCATCTTGTCTTTCCTACTTTCGTAGTTCTCTTGCTTGCAGTCTTGTACCCGGTGATGCTTATCTAACGCCGCCGTCCAGCAGTGAAGAACAGAGACTGAAGCAGAGAATCAATGTCAGTCAATCTATAGCAGGCTTGTTGCTCAGTTGTTGCATGGCACTATATCGGCTGTATTTTTATGGTCTATCCACTTCGATAACCAACCGCTAATGCATGCAATCATGTTCTCAGACTCTGCATTTCCAATCCTGTCGTCCAGCTTCTGTTCGGAAACCGCATCAGACCCTACTTCTGGCTGAGCTGTGAGTTTGCGCTGTGCATTAGTGTACAGCAGAGCTCAAACGACAGACAGCCAACAAGTTAGACCAAATCGGTGGGTTGAACAAGAATTGGTGAATATGGAACATGCACAAAAATCCCTTTGACATCATATTTATTCACCACATATCCCCGATCCGTGGATTGCCTTTAGAAAACTTATTAGGCCTACGCTTCAAGGCCTGACCTTATCGCGTAATGACATCTTCTATCTTCGTTGATGCGCTTTTGGTTTTATTGCCTTTCCGGAGAGAGGATTAGCCTGATTGACATTCCTCTTATATTGCAAGCTGACTATATGCAGCTACTGCTTATAAACGCTTGCATCTACCTGTTTAATCTAGCATTTGCCTACCCCGTATATCTGGTCTTTCTCTACACTATTTTCAAGTTCCGCAAAGAGCCAATATTTTCGAGTGCTTTCTACTATTTTGTCTTTGTTTGTGGTGTCTTTGACCTGCTTTACACTTCTAATTACTATCTTCTTTTGTACCCTGCTTTCCTGGAAATTCCAGCCATAAACCAATTCTATCTGTCGCTGAGCTGGCGAGAGGCTACACTCACATTCTACTTGTTTGTCTTTCTCAGATGCGGTCAAGTCATTCTTGTTTTCCTTATTTCTCTCAACAGATTCACTTGCCTTGTATGGCCATTGCGTCACGATCAGGTAACGTCTGCGTAATAGGTAAGCTAAGAAAGCTCTACATAAGCGTAGGTAACCAACCCACTGAACCACAGGACATACTCATGTCTCCAGCTCATGAGCTCAGTTCTCATCAATAGTATGTAGTATCAAGAATGCGTAAAAGAGTAGCAAGAATCTGTCACTCAGCGGCCGGCGGATTGTAGAGATGGGAACGGAAATTAATTTACGTGCCCATATCTATGAGCACTGACTACAGTAGCAGTGCTGCCACTGCCAATAGTACTGTACAGTGTATTAGAGATGGGAACGGAAATATATTTACGTGCCCCTCTCTATGAGCACTGTAGTACGGTCGCGAAATTTTGGTGCAGCGCATCGACACTCGGCCAGCCGCTGAGTGGCACATTCTCGCTACTCTTATGCATTCTTGGTAGTATGTACAGTTTCAGATCTGGTCGAAAAAAGTTTTGACAGCCGCTACCATAGCTGCGATAGGCATCCCGGCTTTGCTTCTGACGCCGGCAGCTGCCAATGACTGCTACATGACCTACTTTCCAAATGAGAATCAACCTGGCCGATTGTCACAGCGCGACAAGGGCAATGCATGCATGCCAGCTTTTGTTGTGCATCTCTGCTTTCCTACCTTGGTTGTGTTCTTGCTTATTGTCTTGTACCCTACTATGTTAGCTCACAACAACCTCTACAAAGCTCCAGCAGCCACCACTGATGAGCAGAAACAGAAACGCCGAACAAATGTCAGACTGGCTGTGGCAGGGCTCGTGCTCAGCTGCTCGCTTGCAGTCACCATTGCACTATGGTGGATTTTGTTCACTGTCTTTCAGTTTGAAAATATTGTTCTTGAGTACGTTTCTATGCTGTACGACTCTATCTTTTGCCTGGCCAATCCTGTTGTTCTGCTGATGTTTGGCCAAAAAATGAGGCCCTTCTTTTGGAGAACATGCAAAAGTTTGCTTTGCTCTCGGAACAAACAGCCGACTACCAATCCTCGCCAAATGCAACCAACCCCACGGCATGAAGTTGCTAATGAAATTGTAGTTCAGGACGTTTGAATGAAAGCTACATATATTTTTTACATTTGACGATTATGCACTGCACCTGTACATATAATGTTGAAAGAAAGAAAGAAAGAAAGAAAGAAAGAAAGAAAAAGAAAGAAAGAAAGAAAGAAAGAAAGAAAGAAAGAAAGAAAGAAAGAAAGAAAGAAAGAAAGAAAGAAAGAAAGAAAGAAAGAAAGAAAGAAAGAAAGAAAGAAAGAAAGAAAGAAAGAAAGAAAGAAAGAAAGAGAAAGAGAAAGAGAAAGAGAAAGAGAAAGAGAAAGAGAAAGAGAAAGAGAAAGAGAAAGAGAAAGAGAAAGAGAAAGAGAAAGAGAAAGTGAAAGTGAAAGAGAAAGAGAAAGTGAAAGAAAGAAAGAATTCACTTCATATGCTTTCTATTTTCGTATTTCAGTTGATTATTTAGCGGCTTCGAAACTTTCTTCTTCTTTCCAACTAGCCCCATAACAGCTTGTTTGATGTCTTTATGTCGCAGCGAATAAATAGCAAAGTTAGCCATTGCATTCACCTTTGTCAGTTGAAACACATAATTCTTGTAGCCACCAAGAAAGTTTGCTTCTGGGTTGAACGTGATGTAGATACCGTAAGCTCTTGGTATACTGTCCAACAGTAAGGCACAAAGACTGGAGATGGCTAAAGTAATGGTCAGCCTCTGCTCAACTTTTCTAGCATGACTCATTTGAACTTCATTCATCAATCCAGCGTCCTTTGCCATCTGAGCAATTCTATTCCTCTTGTGCAATCGATATCTGTGCACCACCAATGCAAAAATGGTCACACTGAGACAACTGGCCGCACTACAGGTGTACTTACTGTACTGGTAACAGACATTGGCTACCGTACTCGATGAGCTACAGTAGGCCGCTATCACCACCTCTCTATTAGCAATGGGGTGATAGAAACTACTGTTATTTTACTAGTGGATTTATATTTTACTATTTACTAAATTTACTACAAATGCAGCCTGTCAATTTAATTTTTATTTTTATTTTACTATCAGCCAGCTCCAGGGGGGGTCGCACGATGGACTTTTCCAAAATATGATGGGCGCCACTTCGTCAAGCGCTTGTAACTTTTGAGCCAAAAGGGGCACAGAAATGGGCCTCCCACCATTCGACGTGGTTTGTGGCGAGCTTTCAAACACAGTAACACCAGCCTTTCTATGTCTATTGGTTGGCGCGAAATTCAAATTTTTCTGCCTAGCAAAAGTAGAGTCAATGCAACACCTGACAAACGTGCGCACAGTTCTGGCGCCCCTCACGCTAGGGGCCCAGCTAATGGCGCATTTCGCAGATAACTGCATGGGCAATCCAGCCGTGCAAGCCACATTGTTCTGCGGGCATATACGCTGGAACGGCGACCATTCAAAAATTGGGTCGAAAATGGTGCATTTTCTGGCTGATTTTTCGACAGGTTTTGATGGCTGTCGCCCAGGTACTTGCTCTAATGGCGGCGGCTCACCCACCAAACGATAGCTAACAATCTCAGGATTCCGAAGCTGTACTCACATTTTCGTTTCGTACCTGTTTTATGCCTCCTTTTGCCCAGCAACTGTGCATTGGTCATTAACCCTAAATTATAGCTCCAGAAAAACATGCAAATTTTGGAGAACTGAGGAGGAAATTTCAACATGTCTTGAATACGATATGTAGAGCAGACTGAGAACTTGCGATCGGTATAGTGCATGACCTCCCAGCATAAAATTTTCTTCTGAGGTCTTTTGCATTTTTGCATCTTGTCCGGTTTTTATGATCGATTTTACTGGGTTTCCGGCACATAACTCTTGTGTGTGAGCACGTAGGGCAATGGGTGTGCTGCCAAACGATGGCCCACGTCCGTGCGCATTAGGCGGTGTGCAACACGACAGGCTGCGGTCACTATACGGGATGTGCCTGACCGAAATGTTCCGCCTGTCTGGATTTTTCGACTACTTCTTGGCAGTTTTTCTGGTAAGCTGAGCTATTAATAGAACACTGCGGGTAGATTTACCCATAGAATGATTGGTTGTATGCTCAGGATTCCGAAAATGTGATTATCGTTCCGTTTCGTAGCTGTTTCACGCACTTTTCGCCCCGATATGCTGCCCTGTACTCAAAATAGTCACTGCGAACACTGCGGAAATGCGCGAATTTCGGAGAACTGAGCAGGAAATTTCAACATGTCTTGAATAGGATTTGTAGAGCGGACTGAGAGCTTTCGATCGGTATAGTGCATGACCTCCCAGCATAAAATTTTCTTCTGAGGTCTTTTGCATTTTTGCATTTTGTGCTGTTTTTATCATGGATTTCACTGGGTTTTCGGCACATAACTCTTGTGTATGAGCACGTAGGGCAATGGGTTGCCACCAAACGATGGCACAGGTCCGTGCGCATTCGACGGTGTGCAACACGACAGGCTGCGATCACTGTGCAGAGTGCGCCTGACCGAAACGTTCTACCTGCCTGGATTTTTCGACTACTTCTTGGCAGTTGTTCCGATAAGCAGAACTAATAATTGAACACTGCGCGCCTAGTTTTTGAAAATTTGAAATTGTGGCCAATAGGAAGTATTTTCCTTGATTTCCTCTGTGTTTGCAGGCAAAAACACTGGCACTTCTTCAAAATCAAGCAAAGCCTGCGTCTAAACAACAACTGAAGCCTCTCACATGGCACACACAGCCCACACCATGGACAGGTGTGGGACATTGCTTAGTAGCACTCTCACTCCTACAGGAGCCGACAAGAAAGAGTTACAGTATAATTCAAAAAACCTAGAGAGTTAGTGGTGTGAAAAACTGGGTTTAGAAGAATAAAAAGCCCGAAATTTTCGCGCTTCCCACTGCGCCTGACGGCCATGCAATACACCATTTGGAAGGACTCTGCAATAATTACACTTCCTATTGGCCATATTTTCAAATTTTCTATTCAGTTCTCCGAAATTCACGCATTTCCGCAGTGTTCAATTATTAGTTCTGCTTTATTGGAAAAACTGCCAAGAAGTAGTCGAAAAATCCAGGCAGGTAGAACATTTCGGTCAGGCGCACTCCACACAGTGATCGCAGCCTGTCGTGTTGCACACCGTCGAATGCGCACGGACCGGTGCCATCGTTTGATGGCAACCCATTGCCCTACGTGCTCATACACAAGAGTTATGTGCCGAAAACCCAGTGAAATCCATGATAAAAACAGCACAAAATGCAAAAATGCAAAAGACCTCAGAAGAAAATTTTATGCTGGGAGGTCATGCACTATACCGATCGAAAGCTCTCAGTCCGCTCTATAAATCCTATTCAAGACATGTTGAAATTTCCTGCTCAGTTCTCCGAAATTCGCGCATTTCCGCAGTGTTCGCAGTGACTATTTTGAGTACAGGGCAGCATATCGGGGCGAAAAGTGCGTGAAACAGCTATGAAACGGAACGATAATCACATTTTCGGAATCCTTAGCATCCAATCAATCATTCTATGGGTAAATAGACGCGCAGTTCAATTATTTGTTCAGCTTACCAGAAAAACTGCCAAGAAGTAGTCGAAAAATCCTGACCGGCGGAGCATTTCGGTTAGGCGCACCCCACACAGTGATCGCAGCCTGTCGTCTTGCACACCGCCGAATGCGCACGGACGTGGGCCATCGTTTGGTGGCACACCCATTGTCCTAAGTGCTTATACAAAAGAGTTATGTGCCGAAAACCCAGTAAAATCTATGATAAAAGCGGACAAAATCAAAAAATGCAAAAGACCTCAGAAGAAAATTTTATGTTGGGAGGTCATGCTCTATACCGATCGAAAGCTCTCAGTCCGCTCTACAAATCGTATTCAAGACATGTTGAAATTTCGTCCTCATTTCTCCGAAATTCGCGCATTTCTGCAGTATAATTTAGGTTAATAAATAAGTTCTGGGCAAAAGGAGGATAAAGGTACGAGAAAATGTGATATTTGGATCTGAGATTGTTAGCTATGTTTGGTGGGTGTAGGTTGGTTTTTTTTGTTTTTTTTTTATTGTTTTTTTTTTTACGAACAAAGTTTTATTTCTGAAATGGGTTAGTGAAACACATATGGGTTAGTACACACACAGCAGCTGGGCTCGGATCCTTGTTGCACAAAATGTTGTATAGAGCAGTTTATCTCGATACTTGAAACTTTTAAGAGAACGGTGTTATGTTTCCCTACTCAATGCTGAATCAGAAAGAAACGCAAGTATTTGTCCCAAATTGCGGTAAAGGCATCTTCCTTCTTCAACATTATGCTGGCCAAATGTGCAGTTTTCAAGCTTGCCTTTATAAAATGCCTAAAGGTCATGTCGGAAAAATCTTTAACTTCCCGTCGAGCTAAACTGTATATAAACCCTTTCGTATAAATGCCTAACAGATTCAAAACTGTTGCATTTACAAACAGGTCATGAATTTGTCCAAATAGTGCTGAGATTAGATCAAATGTTACCTCCTGGTGTTCAATTTCAAGAATAAGTGATTCTAACATTCTCCATGCTTTTTTAGCTACCACGCAATAATAGAGCATGTGCTCCACTGTATCAGTTTTCTGCAAATGGCACTGTTTACAATTCATATCGTCTACTATTCTTCTATAGAATAAATACTGCTTCGTTGGAACTATCCTATGCAACACACGGTATTGAAAATTCCGCAATTTAACATCAGGTAACAAACGGTGTGCCCGTAGACAGGCTTTTTCAAATAAATCCTCTGTAACCCAATATTTATCCATCCATCGTTTTTGTGCTGTAGGACTTTCATACATCTTGGCTAGCTTGTATATTTTATACAGTGGAATACTTAGCTTAGTTGCATCCTTTACTGCAGGATTGTATGCCTGATAAGCTTGAAGCAACCCATTCCAGTTATCTGAAATTTCGTTTCGCCATGTACGGGGCAATGCGGTCCACAACTTTTTCCACTGCTTCCTGTCTATAGCCAAGGCTGGATGCTTCACCATCACTTCCTGATAATCCATAAATAAACCCTGATCTCCTAACAAGTGTCTTACTTGAGTGATTCCGTTTTCTTTCAGATTAGGGTTAAAGTACATACGCTTAGGTTGTCCTAACTTCACATCCTTATTGTTGAAAATGCTTCTAGCCAGCAGTGGCTCATAAGCAGGTCTCTTAAACATAACATTATCCCAGTATTCTACATACACTTTCAGGAGTTCACTATAAAAGGGGTTTATTTTGCTTTTCACTTCGTTCCAATTAAAACGACTTTCTAGAAGTGTTAAGATTCCTCCATATTGATTGAGTTTTCGCAAGCCAATCGCAGCCCATTTGCACGGAGAACTCTTTGCTAATCTAGCAACCCATTTAAGCTTGATGGAATCGTTGCTTATTACTACGCTTGGAGCCTTCAGTCCTCCCAAGTGGTAATCTTGAATCAATGTTTTCATCTTTACTTTCGGCTTTCCATCTCTCCAAATGAATCTGTATAAGCATTTTTCAATTTGTTTCTTCTCCCTATCAGAACATTTTAGCACAGTCATTGGGTAGATAAGCTGTGATAGACCCAAGGTGCGCGCTACATTAATGCGTCCTTCAATTGTTAGCCCTCTAGACAACCAAACTGATAATGTGCGGTTCATCTTCGCAATTTTATCTCCAAAATTTTTCTGTTGTACAATCTGTTCGTCATGCGAGAAATATATGCCAAGAATACGTATAGCTTGTGTACTCATCGTAAAGGGACCACAGTTACCAGTACGATTTTTACACGAACCAAGTCCTAAGCATTCAGTCTTACTAGTGTTTACCTTTAAGCCAGATACGGTACCGAAACGTTCAATGATATCTACCGCGTGGTTGACTGAAGCGGCATCTGCAAGACTCAACGTTGTATCATCTGCAAACAAACTCAATTTGTACTCGTATTCGTTTACTGTTATTCCTTTAATTTGGGCATTGTTCCTAATACTGTTAGCCAGGACCTCCATAGTCATAATAAACAAGTATGGGCTTAGAGGACAGCCTTGTCGTACCCCTGATAACAGATCAAATTCTTCTGTAAGATAACCATGATTCAAAACAGCTGCCCGGGGATTTGTATACAGTATCCTGACCCAACGGATCCACTCTGTATGACAATCAAATTTTTCCAGAACCTTAAACATAAACTTTCTGTTCACTTTATCAAACGCTTTTTCAATGTCTAACGCTATTAGAAAGCCCGGTTTGTTTTCTTCGTTCAAATACTCCATCAGGTCCAGCAAATTTCGAACATTTTCACCAATATATCGACCTGGGACAAACCCACATTGATCCTCATGTATTAAACTTCTCAACATGGGCTTAATCCTGTTTGCCAACACTTTAGATAATACTTTAAAATCAACATTCAACAGGGAAATAGGCCGCCAGTTTTTCAATAGTCTTTTACATTTGTCCCCTTTTGGGATCAGCTTGATAATGCTCCTACACTGCGTCTGTGTTAGATGTCCTCTTAGGTACACTTCATGATACATTGCAAGAAGCCTCTGCTTAATGTCATCCCAAAACTGCAAATAAAATTCTACTGGAATTCCATCACTACCAGGTGTTTTATTACTTTGCATCTCGTTCATGGCTTGTTTAATTTCTCTTTCACTTAACGCCTGTCCCAGGTTTCCCTTCTGTTCCTCTGTCAACGTTACTAAAGTTGGCTGATCAAGGAAAACACGTTCAGCATCCGCAGTAGCAGGTTCTGGTTCTTCATAAAGTTTGGCATAAAAACAGCTGATTTCCTTTTGAATATCTTCAAATTTCTGTGTCACTTTTTTATCCTCATTCTCCAGCTCCCATACTGTTGTTTCAGTCAATCTCTGTTTTTCTAAGTTGTAAAAGAACTTAGAATTTTTCTCGCCAAACGCAGCCCAGTTTGCTCTGGCTCTAACAGCTGCTCCAGCTGCTTTTACTTCCAAAAATTGTTTCAGTTGTTCCTTAATGATTTCATACTGTTGAATAGCCGCGGGACACAGCGTTCCATCAATTTTCGCTTCCAATGCTTCCAATTCCTTGTACAGTTTACTCTCATATGCCTTCCTTTCTTTTGCGAGTTGACTAGAAAATCTTTTGGTTTCGTCTCTTATGCGCATTTTCAAGAAATCCCATGCAACTCGTTGGTCTCTGATTTCTGCTGTTAGAATTTCTTCTTCAATGTCTCTTAGCCACTGCTTCACTTGTATTTGATACTGCTCCATCTGGAGTATACTAGTATTCATCTTAAAAACACCCTTGCCTCTTGGGATGTAACGATCAGTCTCAAGTTTTAGTAGCACTACATTATGATCTGATGGACCTTTTGTTCCAATTTTTGTATTTTTCACTACCGACACCATATCTCTCTCAATATAAAATCGATCGAGTCTTGTACGAACCTCAGTTGATGTCCTGCCCCATGTTGAGCGCTTGATTCGTGGGTTCATGTGTCTCCAGGTATCCACTAGCCCCAAAAGAGAAGGGGGAAGAGAAAGAAAACCAAGGAAGAAATAAAGAAAAAAAGGGAAGCACAAAGAACGGGAGGAGATAAATAGAAGAGTAGGGGAAGAAGTAAAGCAGAAAGAAAGCCATAAAAAGCAGAACCAAAGGGGGGAAGGGAGAAAAGAGGAAAGGTAAAGTAGGGACGGGGAATAAAAAATGGAGCTTTCCTACGTTTCTTTTCCTCACCCAACCCAGCTGCATTATACGCAGAAGCGCCAAGGCGAGAAGTTCAGCACAGTTGAATTCATCGCAAGAAGCGGCCCCTCCTTATACACGCTTTGCCATCATCTAGGCACTCTATACTCAAGCGGAGAAGGTAGTTTGTCAAGCATCGAATACCTACATACATTTTGTGCATCAGCGGTTCCTTACGATAGTTAAAATCGACTAAGTCGATTATTTGTCAATATAGTGTTCAAGACATGGATTGGTGTTATACCCAGTACCGAAACAGAAGTCACATGCGTAAACGGTGGTGTCTGAAGCAAACCTGATAGTAACCTTAGAAAACATACACCAAAGCACAGATCTAGCCAGAAGCCGGTATCGTAGTATCCACAGCATAGGCGCGTCACCAACTGAATTCTGAAATACCATACCCAAAAAATGGTTATGGTCAGTTTCCGCAAGTTTGGCGAGCCTGAGAGGGAAGCACATGCAAAATCAGTTTCCAAAAAGCCATAGCCACAGATTAACATCCACAGTGTCCCAAGTCAGTAACATATACCAAAGAATGTATACAAGCAACACTAATTCGCCTTGCTCTCAAGGGTAATGGACCACTTGT
>JASANB010003612.1:0-13995 GCA_030248155.1 Sabatieria punctata
GGGGCCGATGAGAAAGTGGAATGGTTGTTGGGAGAACTGCAGTTGGACTTTGCATTCAACTACAACACCTGTAGTTTGGCCGACAGTTTGAGGGCTGCTGCGCCGAGAGGAGTGGATATGTTCCTCAACTGTGTGGGAGGCACTTTTGCTAATTGTGTCTTCCAGTTCCTGAATCAGGGCGCCAGGGTGTGTCAGTGCGGCTCTATCAGCGGCTACAATAAAAGACAGAAAGTAAAGACCAAAACCAGTGTAGCAGAAGGGAGGGGTGCCAAAGTTTTGAATGTATCTGTTTTTGGGGTGCGAGAGAGATGGATGAGCGAAGCTCTGCCTGCCTTGCTGTCCTTGATAAAGGAGGGTAAACTGAAGTATCGAGAGTGCCCGTACTATGGCTTCGAGAAACTGCCCCAGGCTCTGATCGACCAATCCAACGGGCTCAATATTGGAAAGGTTATTGTCTTTGCTTAGAGCAGCCATTTACACACTAAAGCTGTGTCTTTGTCTGTCCGTGCGTAGATTTGCTTGCATATGTACAACAGTACGTTATGGGAATTATGTCAATAGAATACTAATGATTGCCGTGACATAAAAGTATTGGTTTGCTTGCAGTTTACGTGTAAATTTTTTAGCGTTGTGGTGCATTTTTGGCCCCAACAAGGGGTTTCCGAATTACTGCGCCGTCGAAGTTTTACTCCCGTATTGTCGGCTAAGAGTAGATTTTGGAAGTGCCATATAACTTTACGGCTGAGTTTTTCGTTTGGTGTACACACGAGCCCGGCCGGCAGGTCGGCCCGAATTGCTAAATTTTTTTATCATGGGCATTTTTTATGTATTTTCTTTTAGCGATTTCAGTTAGTTCGGTTAGTTTTGGCGATTTCAGTTAGTTCGTAAAATCAGCTGCTTGAACAGATGTCGCCTGGCATTCAGGGAGACTAGGTGGGCTACACAACCGGTTTTTTGTCCAATTTAGCTAATTGCAGCCATTTGCAGCTGCAGTGCTAAACACGACTGTTTGGTGGTTGCAAAAAAATAGAAACGTCGCAAAAGTTTTATAGAAGCAACGTTTCTTCGAACTTTTGTGATAAACTGATCAAGCTTTTGGCAGGATTAATTCTCAATAGCTAAGAAGATACTGGTTTATAACAAATGGATTCATTTACCGAAAGAATTTCTTGTTTTTTTCCCTTGATCATCGAACGAATTATATTTTAACTAACACCAAGGTCTTTTAACTGGAAAATGGGTGTCGATAAACCTAGTTTTCTGACCACCTATTAGAAGACCATGGTATTATACCTGGAAACAAAAACCTATTTTAAGACCATGCTCTTCTATCTAACTATCGTGGTCTTAAGCGGAAATCTCCGGTAGCTACATTCTGAAGAAATTTATTGTAACTAATGAAAGAGTTTATCAACTAGATAACACTCGCACAACAAACACACACGACACAATCACTCAAAGCAATTACACATTGCAAACACACTCAAACAATCACACAAAACACTCCAACTCTTTATTCACTCAGAGGAGGAGAGGAAGAAGATGAGAAAGAAGGTTATATGGGGAGCAAGGTTTTGAGAAGTAAAAATATGTTAAAGAGAAGAAGGATGTGGTGAGGAAGAAGTCGAGAATGAAGAGAAGGAGAGTTGAGAGGAGAAGAGGAAAGAGAGGAGAGTGAGAGGAAGAAGAGAGTTAGAAGAAGAGGACAGAGGAGGAGAAGAGTAATTTGAGTTCGCTTCGTAGGAGATGGAATTCCGTTACACCGATGACAAGTCACCAGCAGGGTTGCCAGGTTTCAAAGGCAGTTCACTCCTAGAAATACCCTTAAAAAACTCCTAGAAACTCCTAAAAATTTTAAAAAATCCTAGAAAAACTCCTAAATTTTAAAACACTAAATTTAATAAACGATTTTTTCAGTAGAATTTGGTGAGCCAGACAGTTTACCAGTGACGTATCCAGGATTTTGTAAAGAGGATGAAAATTTTAAAGTCGCCAGTGTGGGAAAATTTTGAAAATTAGCCTTCAAAAACGCATTTAAAAGGCATTCTGAGCATAAACTAGACAGGTTTAGTGCGTAATTCATTCGTTTCTCTTTTTGACAGGTTTTTCTTCCTACCTCCTTCGCGAACAGGATGTACCCAGCAAAAACCCTCCTGAATACTCCACTGCAGTTTACTAGTGTTTCCGATCAAATTAAAATTAAATAACAAAATTAAATTGTTTTGGCCAAAATCACCAAGTAAATAGCAATTTAATAACAAGTTAAATTTCTCGCGATGACTGTCAAACAAATTAAAATTATATTAAATCTCCTAAAATTGGCCTAGAAATTTGATATAAATTTGATATGAATTTGATACAAATTTGCTTGGTTCGGCAGCTTCACTAACCAAAGTCTGGCTACAAAACAACAAGTTCAGTCCAAAAATGACCTTGCTCATGCTTATTGCAAGGATATCAACTCATTAAATGCTAATTTGTAGACCATTTGTCGCCATCTGAAAAAAGGTCAACTCATTTTCGACTGACGCGACCCAGGTTTTGAGCTGTTTCCTCAGGAATTGAGTATTGATTTTAGCAAATTTATATTTAATTCATATCAAATAACAAATGTGTATCAAATTAAATTTCAGAATTTGGGTACCAAGCAAATTAATAGCAAGTTATTTTCATCTGAAGGCTGAGCAAGCAATTTAATAGTTATTTAATTTCAAAATAAATTTACTCGGAAACACTACAGTTTACTACGTATCAAAGTAAAGTGTAAAAAAGGTTTGACAATGCTATGAAATCGTTCGATATCAACAAAAAATCTACCTAGCCTATGAATTAGGATTTCCTCATTCCTATCCATCAAATCTTATATAACTCCAGGTAAAACAGAGCTAATAGAATAGGTATATTGTATCACAGCTGCAAGGCTAGCTAGCTGAATCATCAATTTAAGTTTTACTGTGTTAGACAGGTCAGTCATTAATCTATCGCGAAGTTTGTTCGTTGAACCTACTATGTACTGTAGGACAAAGAAGGCCGCAATGCGAACATCATGACACAATTAGATAAGGACAAAGATATATAAAAGTGGAGCAAAGTTCATCTCATCAGTTCACACAACAAAAGTTGCCAAACTTGATTTTCTAGCTAGGACCTGGTGATTTATTAGAGAAAACCAGCGATATGAAGCGACATGAAGCTGAAAATCCTAAAAAATCCCAGAAAACTCCTAAAAATCAAAAACTCCGACCCAGAATTTAAAAACTCCCAGAAAAACCTCCTAACTCCAATCTCAAAATTTTCCTCCAATCCCAAATCAAAAACTCCTAGATCTAGGAGGAAAACTCCTAACCTGGCAACCCTGGTCACCAGTTGTAGGGCCCGACCGGATATCCGGATCCGGATCCGGATCCGGTACCGGATCCGGATATTACCTGCCGGATATGCCGGATATCAGTCACAGATGAGAAAACGTGATTTTTTACGTATTTGAACATAAAATTAGATTATAGTCCTTGCCAAAAAAGAGCGGATTGGCGGTTTTTTGCGAATAACTCCTTACGGGTGCATCGGAGCGCTTTTTTCCTCATAACCAAAGTTGTAGAGTGTCTCGAGCTCGGTACTCTGGTGCAACCTAATCTGCGCAACGCGAAATGGTAATGCTAATCTGCGCAACGGAAAAAAATCAGCTTTTCCTGTAGTTGGGATGAACGCGAGTTTTTCAGTGAATTATAATCTACAGACCTCGGGGATTTCAAAAATGTATTCATATTTCTTCTAGGTGGAACGGTTCCAGAGTTATACACCATCAAAGTTGGCCGAAAATGCTAAAAATGTCCATTTTTGGCGATTTTCAGATTTCTGGGGGGGGGCATTGGAATAACTCTGGACCAACTCAGCCGATCAGGCTGAAATTCACATATATGGTGTAAAATTTAGTTTTACGTCGATTGAGACACATAAGAACCCTGAAAAATTGACCCTGATACCGTAATCCCGATTTTTTCAACTTAAGTCATTTGATTTTTTTTCTGCTGCTATGTAGAAGCTTAACCCGTCCACTGTCGTTAAAAATGTACTTTACAGTGTTTTGAATCGATTTCAGTCCATTCTGAAGCCATTCGGCTACTGTAGTGTGTGGTCCTGGCACGAAAACTGTATTTTGTCAGTTTACATGGTTTCTGCTTTAAGGAAATGCTGGATGGAGTTGGAACTAAGGGTTTTCGCGGTCAAGGAACCCATTTCTGACATCGCCGTAATCACTGGGTTACTGTATTTTGAGGTCCCGACCCGAAAATTGTTATTTTCCGTTTATGCATGCCTGGTTCAAGGAAACGCTCTATAGAGTAGGCAATAAAGGTTTTCAGGGGTGGGGAATCTGTTTCTGACATAACCATCATTGCTGGGTTACTGTATTTTGTGGTCCCGACGAGAAAATTGTTATTTTTTGCTATTTCGGTGTTCCTGTTGCACAGAGACGATTAATTGACAAGCACTAAAGGTTTTCGGCATTAGCGAATACATTCAGAGCATAGCGAATGTTACTGGATTACTGTATATTGTGGTCCTGGAACGTATGTACCAACTCATAAGTTTGATAACCTACTTTATCCAGCTTTCCCCTGCAACAGGAACACCGAAATAGCAAAAAATAACAATTTTCTCGTCGGGACCTCAAAATACAGCAACCCAGCGATGATGGCTATGTCAGAAATAGATTCCCCACCCCTGAAAACCTTTATTGCCTACTCTATAGAGCTTTCCTTGCACCAGGCATGCATAAACGCAAAATAACAATTTCGTGTTGGGACCTCAAAATACAGTATTCCAGTGATTATGGCGATGTCAGAAATGGGTTCCTTGACCGCGAAAACCCTTAGTTCCTACTCCATCCAGCATTTCCTTCAAGCAGAAACCATGTAAACTGACAAAATGCAGTTTTCGTGCCAGGACCACACACTACAGTAGCCGAATGGCTTCAGAATGGACTGAAATCGATTCAAAACACTGTAATGTACATTTTTAACCACAGTGGAGGGGTTAAGCTTCTACATACCAGCAGAAAAAAAATCAAATGACCTAAAGTTGAAAAAATCGGGATTACGGTATCAGGGTCAATTTTTCAGGGTTCTTATGCGTCTCAATCGACGTAAAACTAAATTTTACACCATATATGTGAATTTCAGCCTGATCGGCTGAGTTGGTCCAGAGTTATTCCAATCCCCCCCCCAGAAATCTGAAAATCGCCAAAAATGGACATTTTTAGCATTTTCGGCCAACTTTGATGGTGTATAACTCTGGAACCGTTCCACCTAGAAGAAATATGAATACATTTTTGAAATCCCCGAGGTCTGTAGATTATAATTCACTGAAAAACTCGCGTTCATCCCAACTACAGGAAAAGCTGATTTTTTTCCGTTGCGCAGATTAGCATTACCATTTCGCGTTGCGCAGATTAGGTTGCACCAGAGTACCGAGCTCGAGACACTCTACAACTTTGGTTATGAGGAAAAAAGCGCTCCGATGCACCCGTAAGGAGTTATTCGCAAAAAACCGCCAATCCGCTCTTTTTTGGCAAGGACTATAGTTCCAGTCATTTTAGGATATTTTTCGCTATTTAACTGCACAAAATGCTAAAAACCCACTCTCAAAACATCACCAGAGTGCGGAATCGCTTTGCACATACATTGTACATCTCTGGTGGTTTATCTTTGCCACTTAGAGTAAGGCTTCTCGTAACCCTTTTTACCTGCACAATAAATATGTCCCTATTTGTCTTCCACTTACTTTTAGGCTTGCTCAGGATTTTGTAAAAGGACGTATTAAATTCTTAGATCTCTGGTTGAGCCACGGCCCGATCAGGGCGAGAAAATTTGAACAAAATTAGCTTGAAAACGCTTTTGAAAGCATTCTCAGTATAGTATTAACAGAAATTAGGAGGTATTGTAGTCTGAAGAGGTCTGGTTGGGTTGGGCAATGGCCCAAGCAGGGCGAGAAAATTTTGAAATTTCAAAAAAGTGAAATTTTGTAATTGCAATAGTGAAAGCCGGTCAGCGAAAAATGGAAACATTTCCTTTTCCTGTATCTTTCCTAGTTTTTGTCGGAATTGGATGAAATTTGGAGTGTACAGTAAACGCAGAAATTCAGGGTAATTCGTGTGTAAAAAATTGACCCATGAACTCCAACGCTATCGTTAGAGTTTAGGCGATAATGTAATATAACTTTTTTTTCGGTGACCGGCTTTCGCTATTGAAATTACCAACTTTCACTTTTTTTTAAATTTCTCGAGAATTAGTCAAGCCTAGTGCACCAAACTTTAACACATAAAATTCCCCGAAGTTTGGCACCTATTGTCCAAATTTCGGCCTATTTGTTGGTCAAAATTTGCGGAAATGGCAGTAAAAAGAAATGTGATCATTTTTTGAGACACCCTGTATGTGGTTTATTGCACTGTAAAAATTTTTAAGTTGATCAATGATATCCGGCATATCCGGATCCGGATCCGGCCGGATGTGGGCATATCCGGATCCGGATCCGGATCCGGTAGAAATTTGCATCCGGTCGGGCCCTAACCAGTTGAAGGCAAAGGCGCAGAAAGGCCGAAATGTGGCGCGGCATGTACTATGTTTTGCTCAGATCGAATAGAGGGAAGGCAATTGCGTAAATGTAGAGGGCGCTGTGCTGTAACCGGCCACTGGCTGATTGGTACAGTTGGCACCGCCATTTTTATTCATACATGCAGCTAACGATAGTAAGTATATAATACATACTGGGAAACTACAACAGCATAACAAACTAAATATAGTTCTGACACGAGCATACAGCACTTTCATAGCAGTAGCAATACATTCTGAGAAATGATGTTGACGAATTGTGTGGCAAATAGACAAACAAGACCTATTACCTACTGAGACACACTTAGTAAGACAGATTGTGGGCGATACCTCTGAGGTGCTGTACGTTAACACATCTTGATTTTGGTATCTGTTTATTACTGTGTGTAGTGCCTGCTACAGTCGGCGATATTTGGGCTTTGTTGGATTTGGAGGGGCGCCTGTAGGGATGCAACTAGGGCCCGACCGGATACAAATTTCTACCGGATCCGGATCCGGATATGCCCATATCCGGCCGGATCCGGATCCGGATATGCCGGATATCATTGATCAACTTAAAATTTTTTACAATGCAATAAACCACATACAGGGTGTCTCAAAAATGATCACATTTCTTTTTACTGCCATTTCCGCAAATTTTGACCAAATAGGCCGAAATTTGGACTATATGTGCAAAAATTCGGGGAATTTTATGTGTTAAAGTTTGGTGCACTAGGCTTGACTACCTAATTCTCGAGAAAGTTCAAAAGAAGTGAAAGTTGGTAATTTCAATAGCGAAAGCCGGTCACCGAAAAAACGTTATATTACATTATCGCCTAAACTCTAACGATAGCGTTGGAGTTCATGCGTCAACTCTTTAAACACGAATTACCGTGAACTTCTGCGTTTACACTCAAAATTTCATCCAATTCCGACAAAAATTAGGAAAGATACAGGAAAAGGAAATGTTTCCATTTTTCGCTGACCGGCTTTCACTATTGCAATTACCAAATTTCACTTTTTTGAAATTTCTCGCGAATGAGTCAAGCCTAGTGCACCACACTTTAACATATAAAATTCCCCGAATTTTGGCACCTATGGTTCAAATTTCAGCCTCACTTTTTTTTTTAAATTTCTCGGGAATGTATATATTGAATACCCACCTGATACCTACTCGCCCTGATTGGGCCGTGGCTCAACCAGAGATCTAAGAATTTAATACTTCCTTTTGAAAAATCCTGGCAAGCCAATAAGTAAGGGGAAGACAAATAGGGACATATTGTACAGGTAAAAAGAAGCCTTACTCTAAGTGGCAAAGATAAACCACCAGTGATGTACAATGTATGTGCAAAGCGATTCCGCACTCTGGTGATATTTCGAGAGTGGGTTTTTAGCATTTTGTGCAGTTAAATAGCGAAAAATATCCTAAAATGACTGGAACTAATCTAATTTTATGTTCAAATACGTAAAAAATCACGTTTTCTCATCTGTGACTGATATCCGGCATATCCGGCAGGTAATATCCGGATCCGGTACCGGATCCGGATATGGTCATATCCGGCCGGATCCGGATCCGGATATCCGGTCGGGCCCTAGATGCAACCGAAGTTCGGTATTATTCGGTATGAACCGAATAATTCGGTTACTAGTACTATTCGAATTCGGTATTCGAATTCGGTATTTTTCAAACCGAATAATACCGAATAATACCGAATATTGTAAAACCGTTAAAATTGCACTGTTTTGCTTAAATTTGTGCAGAAATCACCGAGATATTTCTTCTTTTACATCTCTCTGTTCATTTACTATGCTAAAATTTTGGCAAACAATGACTATATTCATACAAAAAGTCAACGAACTTCAAGGTCAAGGTTTAACTACGTATTACATAATAATAAAGAACAACATTTCGGCCTTTCAGTTCCCAGTAGACTACGCTGTCAGATTTCCACTTCTTAACCTAAGCGCTTGTTTTATCTACCAAATACTACGTGTAAAATCCTATCTATCTTTTCAAACGATTCATCCAATCTGAGTTGTATGCCTACGCTGCCGGCCCCGGTGCTTACAGTAGTACCCGATGGATGCTCCCTTCCTCCAACTTTCTGTATGCGTTTGTGATTCGCGCGTAAACATCTTCCTGTTATCCGCTACATTCCAGATAATTGAGAAAACCCATTCGCCCAACCCACTGTCAAACCAACTTTAAGCTTCGGTTTTATGCTTAGGCTTAGCTTCAGGCTTAGGCTCAGGCTTAGGGGCAAGTGTTTTTATGAAATCTCCACCATGTGGCGATAATAGGAGGATATATACGCGGAAGTGTCTTTGTGCTGTGACTTCACATGATTAATCAGGGCACTTGTGGTGGCCTAACTCGCGCCTCTTGAAATTGTTTGTTCGCAAATTTTTGTTCTCTTCCTTTACCGTCATCAGAACAACCAAATAGTTTTAGTTATAGGCATGGATAAATCTATAGCATTCAAACAATACGTCACTCTACAGCTTTTTTAGCATAAAAAGTTCTGCAAAAAAAGAAGAAATAGTAGTTAGACAGTATATTTTTGCAATCGCGCTGCGAATCATCAATATTCGGTATTATTCGGTATAATTCGGTATTATTCGGTTCCGAAAATCCGCTTCGGTATTCGGTATTCGGTATTTTTGTATTCGGTTGCATCCCTAGGCGCCTGGCGCTCAGTAGTAGCGGCCAGCAACTTCTGCTCCGCCATCGTGTGTTTTGACAGTCACGGCCATCACGCACACGTCATCATGTAACAAGACGTAATCAACGACATTTACAAGGTCACTTCACTTGCTAAGCTTTCGGTATGTCCTCAGGCTTCACAAACAATTAAACCAATCGGGTCAAACGGCCAGTAGCCGGTTACAGCGCCCTCTTTATTTACGGAATGGCCTCTATTCGACCTGACAAGGCAGCAAAACATGTAGTACATGCAAATATTTTTGGCGAATCGTGCAGTCGGCGATTAGACAATTCGGCGAATGGTAGTACAGTAACAGATTAGCCTCAACGCGTTTTTGCTGTATTAGAATTGTTAAGCCTAAGCCTGAACCTGAACCTATCCCCTAAGCCTGAACCTAAGCCTAACCGCTAAACCCAAGCCTGAAACTAAGCCTAAGCCTGAACCTAAGACTACGCAACGCATTGAGCAATGTTACGTAGCTATTCTTGTATATTTTACCAGAGTCCTGTCTGTAGAAAAGCTAGTGAATGTTATTACATAAGGTCGGAACTGGGAAAGTCGGAACTTCCCTGTGTTAGCTGTGCTCTCATCAACACTGGTGGGTACTGTTATTTTAATAGTGAAATTTTATTTTAATTTAATATTAATATAATAGAATTAGCTGATTTTAATTTTAATTTAATATTAATATAATAGTCCCTTGTTAGTTTTAATTTAGATTTAATATTAATACTATTAAATAACAATTTTAATAGTATTTTAATAGCATTTTAATAGTAGATTCTAAAATGAACTTAAAAAGTTTTGGACACACTTATGCGAATTGGTGAAACAACATGTTTGGCATGAAATTGCTAGTGTAAGTTGAAAATTTAATCAGAGATCCAACTTAGAAGCATTTTTCTCTGTAAATTCATCACCATTCTTTTTAAAATGACTTTGTCTAAACATGGTTTTAATCATACATGTAACAGAGGAATCTAGAGGGGTCTGTCTGCCCCCCACTCGAGTTAGGCCAGACCCCCCGGATGGGAACCCCTCCCTCGAGACGACTTTTCCGACCCTCATTCCGATTTTTCTGGCAAGTAGTTTTTTGAGCAAATTTTTGCGATTTTCTGCAATTTCAGACACAAAAAATGCCAAAATCGCCTGTAAAATAGCACTTTTTAGCGATTCTTGACGATTTTAGCCGAAAAATTGCAATTTTTTGCGATTTTTGAGCGTTTTTTAGTGCCCAACCCCCTCCCAAAATTTGGGCTCAGACCGGTCCGGCGCCAGACCCACCAACCCCGTCCCCCTTTCGCAGATGACCAGTTGAGATATTCGAAATTGCATTCAAACAGAACCTAGGCATTACAATTTGAAAGAAAATATTGATGCATAGTTATAGAGACATTTTTGGCAGGAAAGACTGTTACATAGGTTATTGAGTAGATTAAGGTCCTTTTGTCATTCATGTTGTTGTTGTTGTAACATTTTGTCCTTTCGGACTAGAAATGGCCAACTGCTATAGAGCAGGAAGAGACACAAGGTCCGGCAGCCTCCTTAACAACAACCTCCCCTTTTGCTGTCGGTGTGTGCAAGACAGCTAAGGTTTGGTCCCCATTTATCTACTTGCCATTAGCTGACTTTCGATGGCCTGGGTAGGCTTTGGGTCGACTACTTCCCATCGCCTCGACAGGTTTCGAACCCACAAACACACCGCTTCCACGGGTGCCGGGGCCGCTGTGACACACGGGATAGCGTAAACTGCCCATGGCCAAGACGCGACGCCCATTCATGCCTATTACTGAAAAAAGTTCCACAGTTTCCAAGATTAGAGATTCAGAGGGCTGTCAGACACCTTCAATTTTTATCATTTTCTGAGGTAACATTCTGATTTAAATTCTAGTTTTGTAGGTAACTCCTTCATTGTCAAACAAGGTCAAACTATTAAAATGCTATTAAAATACTATTAAAAATAAATTTTAATATTCAGCCCCTCTTTGTATTTTTAATTTAATTTAATATAATAGTAGGCCCTCTATTTTAATATTAATATAGATTTAATACTATTAAAATGGCACTATTAATAATAGTTTTATTTTAATATTAATATATTAAAATAACAGTACTGGTGGGCTACGTAATGGCTTTGGTCGACTTCAGTAGAATAAATGTGCTACATGCCAACATGGTGCTCACTATCGGTCAGTGCCCCCACAGGTGGAACGCTGTATTGTTTGGCATAAAGCACGTAGTCCATTAAGTTGAAGTCTGTACGTAAGGCTGACCTGCAGCTCAAAGCAGCATAAACTTGAATCGATCCGTTAAAATTGAATAGTGCAGTTGGATCCCTCATTGAATAGTATGGATCCGTCAAACTTGAATAGTGCGCCGGTCGCTTGGATCCGTTACACTATTTTGGATCCGTTACACTTTGAAAGGAACCGGAATTAAAGAAAGCGTCGGTAAAACTTTATGCCAAAAAGTCGCTGTAGCGTATACGCGGCCTAGTTTCTGACAAAAGTTTGCGGCGGTTTTTGCGACCGAAGTAGTCCGCTCATAAACCGGCTTGCATATTAACCCAATTGCCGCTCGCTAGCATCTTTGCGTAGTAGTATCTTTGCTAGTAACACCTTGCGCAGACCCCTTCATACTTGGCGCGCTTCCCTTGACAACTCAGGCGGCGGTGGCGAGACCCGCTAATAGCTGGCAAACAAACGGGGTATCGCGCGGGCTAAGATACCTTCCCAATCAGCAGAGGATCAAGCGGCGCGTAGCCATTGGTAGAGGTGGAGTCTTGAGCGCATCGACGTCCCCTGATAGGCCCACACTAATATCGATCTGTTTAGACTAATTTTTCTGCTCTCTGACTCTTTTAACGAACTTCATTTTTTGGTTTTTTCTACTCTTGGTTGGCAGGTAGAATAAAAGGTATACTGATCTGAAGACAGCTGCCTAGAGAGCAAGCCAAGCGAATTCGACTAGCTGACAGCAGCTTCTGAAATGAGCGCGCCCAGCTTTGGCACTGCTTGTAGAGCGGTATTACTGCTGTGGTAACTCTCTCTTTTCCGTAATAATAGACTAGCTTCGAATTGCTACGTTTATTATTCTTTTTGCGGCCAAACTACGACAACATGTTTATCGGCTGATTACGGCTTCGAAATCGTTTTTCGTCTTCTTCCTTCTATCTTCACCCCTGCGGGTTTTAATTCACTACCTCTCATCCAACTTTTTCTTCCTTCTCTTCGTTAAGTAAGTGATAAATTTTAAAGCATGGGTTGATGCAATTTCTACACAGAATTGCTTATGGCCCATGCATAACTCTGGGAGTGCCTATCTTTCGGTGATAACTGGTGTGGTGCCTATATAACAGTTTATTCGTAAGAAAGTGTGTGAGGGGTTCTGTCTGATTACCTAGGTGTTTCTCTGAATTTAGACTGGCTGAAAGTGTGTAAGTTAGATTCTTTACTGAAATGCAGCAAAAATTATCTTGTTGTGCACGTGGCTAGCAAAGGGTGCTGCGTTTCTTGTTCTGCCGGTGCCCAGAAACCCACTTCATACCTCAAGTGCTTTTGAAAGTGCAAAAAACCGCAACTAAATGCGCCTCTCCGACGACCTACTGCAGTAAGAAAGGGGCCGTCCATAAACTACGACGTTAAAAAATTCAAAATTTTGCACCCCCACCCCCCCTCCGACGTTTACCGACGTTTTCATCATCACCCCCATAAAAATTACGACGTTCAAAAATTCAAAATTTTGCTCCCCCACCCCCCCTCCGACGTTTACCGACGTTTTCATCATCACCCCCATAAAAATTACGACGTTTGGGAGGACCCCCCCCCCCGAAATAAAATTTTCGTTCAAAATCTGAAGCTGCTTTTCCAACTGCGTAATCACAAATGAATAATAGAAAATTTTATTTTATGCCTGTGCACATACGTATTTACCAGTTAGTTTCACCAATCTTTCAAGAATTTATTTAACTTTCTGTTAAAAAAGAGTCATTCAAATCGGTTGAGATTTGCGGTTGCCACAGTAAAAAATCTGCTGGGTTGTTTTAATCACTCTTGTACATTGCCAAAATCAGTGTTTAAAATTTGAGGGCAAATATCTCGAGAACCAAGCAGAGCATCTTAACGAAAACTCTACCAATCGATAATTTATTTGTCTTTCATTCAAAAAAGATTTATTCAAATGGGTTGGGATTTACGGTTGCTACAGTAAAAAAATCTGCTCGGATCGGATCGGTCTGTCTCAAGTTAAAGCGGTTACACATGTAAAATCACGTTTGTTGTTTCCAATGCTAATTAGTTATCCTATATTTAAAGCAGTTTAATTCATGCTTTGTCTCTGTCCGGCTAACCTTTCAGAAAGGTATGCACATATGTATGTATGTGCATAAAAATCCAGTCTATAATGTTGAAAGGATCTAAATATGAGCAGTTGGAGAAGGCCATTCAACTTAAAATTTTAGGTCAAACAAATGTCTTTTAAATGTGCCGGTTATCATTTGTTACCAGGTGATATTTCCAAGCGTTTCATCAGTTTGTAACTTGCTGATTGTTGTAATTGGCAAAAAGATAAAATAACATGCAAGACTGCGCAAAAGCCAATGACGGCATGATATAAAATCTTAGAAAACGCCGAAAGCTCAAAAAAAGGACTTGGTGTGGTGCGTGTTATTATTTTCTTTCCGAACAATGTTTTAGACTTAAAGG
>JASANB010003613.1:0-16301 GCA_030248155.1 Sabatieria punctata
AGCGTGCGCGTTTATTATTTCAATGATACATTAGCTATCTCAAGTATCCTGATTTTACAGGGTATTTTTGTCTAAAACACAAGCAATCTTTGTATGAGTTTTAGTCTGACTAATGTTTGCAAGCTTAATCAAAGAAAATTGTCTCAAAGGGACAGTATTCTACATTGGAAACACGTACAAAGCGTTGATAGTAGTGCGCGTGGTAGCGCTACTATTGGAGCGGCGCTAGTACTGGAGCCTGCGCTTTTATTAGAAATTTTACGGTATTTTCGGACTGGTTTTCTTTGATTTTCGTAACAAATAGCGAAAAAATATTGTACAAATAAAATCTGATTCTTTGAGTATGGAAAATAGTTGGATTCTTTGAGTATGGCTGTTATACAGTACGTGTGTGCCGGAGTCTTCCAGCTATAAGACCCCTTCGGTTATAAGACCCGGGTCTTATAACTGGAGTTTCTTTTCCGATTATAAGACCCGGGTCTTATATCAGGTGGTCAGAAAGCAGGCTCTGTCAGGGGGCATTTTTCAGTTAAAGGAACCGGGTCTAAGCTCAGAATGGTGTGTTTTCGTGTATATTTTTTGACAAGATAACTAATGAATGTGGAGTTTTGAACTCAGGTCGTTCAATAATCGTTCTAAAACCTGCGTAATCTTGGTAAAATTCTTGATTTGATAGGTTTAGATAGTTACTGCAAGCATATTGGAGCTCCTAAGTTGCCTAAGTTTTCAAAACTTGTTTTAAGAGTCAGTCTCTGATTCGATCGAGTCTCCGCCCTTATCCCTATGTCAAGTTGAAAATCGAACTTTTGCGTAGAGACCTGTGCGTTGGTGTATTAAGAGGCATTCATGAGTTATGTTAAACCTTCAAAGGGTTTATGGATTTGACGCTCCATTCCCGAGATACAAGCCGCCAAAAATCGGCCCGCTTAACTATGGGACCAAAATTCTCAACTCGAATTTCTTTTGTACCAATAAGAGTTGGGACTAAAAAAATTGGGGATTTTAGGTAACTTTTTGAGTAGTTTAAGAATTTTTGGTCCAAAATTATTTTTGAGTAAAAATTTTTTTGCGACCACCTTTGGCCGGCCCTAGCTCGTCTGGAACCCCCCTACACAGTTTTTTTTATTTTAGGATTTTGTAGCGCTATCAATTTGCCAGACTATGGTGTAAAGCATTTTGGGCTGCGACCCGACATTCGTGAGATATTCGCATCCGAATGGCCAAAACCATGCAGAATTTGCTAGTTTTGCAGTACACAAAGCTACGATGCCGGATTACTTTTATTATAATAAGAGTTGGGACTAAAAAATTGGGGATTTTAGGTAACTTTTTGAGTAGTTTAAGAATTTTTGGTCCAAAATTATTTTTGAGTAAAAATTTTTTTGCGATCACCTTTGGCCGGCCCTAGCTCGTCTGGAACCCCCCCCCTACACAGTTTTTTTTATTTCAGAATTTTGTAGCGCTATCAATTTGCCAGACTTTGGTCTAAAGCATTTTGGGCTGCGACCTGACATTCGTGAGATATTCGCCTCCGAATGGCCAAAACCGTGCAGAATTTGCTAGTTTTGCAGTACACAAAGCTACGGTTTTGGCCATTCGGAGGCGAATATCTCACGAATGTCGGGTCGCAGCCCAAAATGCTTTACACCAAAGTCTGGCAAATTGATAGCGCTACAAAATTCTGAAATAAAAACTGTGTAGGGGGGCTCCAGTCGAGCTAGGGCCGGCCAAAGGTGGTCGCAAAAAAATTTTTACTCAAATATAATTTTGGACCAAAAAATTCTTAAACTACTCAAAAAGTTACCTAAAATCCCCATTTTATAGTCCCAACTCTTATTATAATGAAAGTAATCCGGCATCATAGCTTTGTGTACTGCAAAACTAGCAAATTCTGCATGGTTTTGGCCATTCGGATGCGAATATCTCACGAATGTCGGGTCGCAGCCCAAAATGCTTTGCACCATAGTCTGGCAAATTGATAGCGCTACAAAATCCTGAAATAAAAAAAACTGTGTAGGGGGTTCCAGACGAGCTAGGGCCGGCCAAAGGTGGTCGCAAAAAAAATTTTTACTCAAAAATAATTTTGGACCGAAAATTCTTAAACTACTCAAAAAGTTACCTAAAATCCCCAATTTTTTAGTCCAAACTCTTATTGGTACAAAAGAAATTCGAGTTGAGAATTTTGGTCCCATAGTTAAGCGGGCCGATTTTTGGCGGCTTGTATCTCGGGAATGGAGCGTCAAATCCATAAACCCTTTGCAGGTTTAACATAACTCATGAATGCCTATTAGTACACCAACGCACAGGTCTCTACGCAAAAGTTCGATTTTCAACTTGACATACCAAGACTCGATCGAATCAGAGACTGACTCTTAATACTGAGCTATTCAGACTTAAACGTACAGTCAGTTCAGTTGTTGCAAAGATCAAAACCAGTGCATTTCATGCTTTTCATGGTAGAACATTGAGTTTTAATTGTAAAATATAGATTTTCCACCTACATGAGACCCGGCTCTTATAACTGGTGCAAATTTAGGCATTTTCCGAGTTTTAGGACCGGGTCTTATAGATGAAACTCCGGTATAAATGTTGTATGTACGTTTGCTCAATTAGAAGCCCGATCTCCAAACGTTAGGCTCGTTCTAATCTAATGGCTTGCGAAAAATAGGAGACCCTTAAAATTTCTATTCTCCATATTTATAGTCCATGTCAAAATAGTAGCGGATTGGCGGTTTTTGCAAATAACTCCCTTATGCGGTGCGTCGGGCGCTTTTTTGCCTCATGACCAAAGTTGTAGGGGGCCGAGCTCGGTACTGAGTGTAACCTAATCTGCGCAACGCGCCATGGTATTGCTAATTTGCGCAACGGAAAAAAATCAGCTATTCCTGTAGTTGAGATGAACGCGAGTTTTTCAGTGAATTATAATCTACCGACCACGGGGATTTCAAAAATGTATTCGTATTTCTTCTAGGTGGAACGGTTCCAGAGTTATACACCATCAAAGTTGGCCGAAAATGCTAAAAATGGCCATTTTTGGCGATTTTCAGATTTCTGGGGGGGGATTGGAATAACTCTGGACAAACTCAGCCGATTTTGCTGAAATTCACATATATGGTGTAAAATTTAGTTTTACGTCGATTGAGACATATAAGACCCCTGAAAAATTGACCCTGATACCGTAATCCCGATTTTTTCAACTTTAGGTCATTTGATTTTTTTCTGCTGGTATGTAGAAGCTTAACCCCTCCACTGTAGTTAAAAATGTACTTTACAGTATTTTGAATCGATTTCAGTCCATTCTGAAGCCATTCGGATACTGTAGTGTGTGGTCCTGGCACGAAAACTGCATTTTGTGAAATTATGTCGTTTCTGCGGCAACGAAATGCCCTATCTATGAAGTAGGCACTAAGGGTTTTCATGGTCACGGAATCCATTGCTGACATAACTATAATCACTGGGATGCTGTATTTTGAGGTCCCGACGAGAAAATTGAAATTTTTTGCTATTTGGGTGTTCATGTTGCAGGGGAAAGCTGGATAAAGCAGGTAATCAAACTTATGAGTTTGTATATTCGTTCCAGGACCACAATATACAGTAATCCAGTAACATACGCTATGCCCTGAATGAATTCGCTGATGCCGAAAACCTTTAGTGCTTGTCAATTCATCGTTTCCTTGCAACATGAACACCCAAATAGCAAAAAATTTCAATTTTCTCGTCGGGAACTCAAAATACAGTAACCCAGCAATGATGGTTATGTCAGAAATAGATTCCCCACCCCTGAAAACCTACATATATTATCTGCTCTATAGAGCGTTTCCTTGCACCAGACATGCATAAACGCAAAATAGCATTTTTCGTGTCGGGACCTCAAAATACAGTATCCCAGTGATTATAGTTATGTCAGCAATGGATTCCGTGACCATGAAAACCCTTAGTGCCTACTTTATAGGGCATTTCTTTGCCGCAGAAACCACATAATTTCACAAAATGCAGTTTTCGTGCCAGGACCACACACTACAGTATCCGAATGGCTTCAGAATGGACTGAAATCGATTTAAAATACTGTAAAGTACATTTTTAACCACAGTGGAGGGGTTAAGCTTCTACATACCAGCAGAAAAAAAATCAAATGACCTCAAGTTGAAAAAATCGGGATTACGGTATCAGGGTCAATTTTTCAGGGTTCTTATATGTCTCAATCGACGTAAAACTAAATTCTACACCATATATGTGAATTTCAGCAAAATCGGCTGAGTTTGTCCAGAGTTATTCCAATCCCCCCCCCCCAGAAATCTGAAAATCGCCAAAAATGGCCATTTTTAGCATTTTCGGCCAACTTTGATGGTGTATAACTCTGGAACCGTTCCACCTAGAAGAAATATGAATACATTTTTGAAATCCTCGAGGTCGGTAGATTATAATTCACTGAAAAACTCGCGTTCATCTCAACTACAGGAATAGCTGATTTTTTTCCGTTGCGCAAATTAGCATTACCATGGCGCGTTGCGCAGATTAGGTTACACCACAGTACCTAGCTCGGCCCCCTCTACAACTGTGGTCATAAGGCAAAAAGCGCTCCGACGCACCGATAAGGAGTTATTTGCAAAAAACCGCCAGTCCGCTCTTTTTTGACATGGACTATAGTCCTACCTCTCCTTCACACTCGTGATGATAGTCACAGGTTCCTTTTTTGAACTCTTCCACCGAGCAGAAACCATTTCTACAGCTGAGTAGCGCTACACACCCACTCAAACTACAGATGAGGCAAAAGATACAGCTGATGCGATTAGTAGGATTCATAATAATTATTGAATGACCGGTGCGGCAGAGAGGAGAGGAGGCGTCAGCGGAAGGAAAGGCAAGCCGGGTTTAATTTCAGAGCAGCTTTTGTATAGGTCTAGACAGGCTCGTGACCTTCGCAAAAATCAGGGGCCTTGGGAAAGTTTTATTTACACCCCCGACCGTTTCTGTGACCTTGACTAAAACCACTTCTCTGTTTCTTAGAATGATTTATTGAGTCTTTAGAGTGTACAGTACAGGTACGTAACAATAACAACCTCTGCCGACCCGTTTAAACTTGCTTTAGGGCCCTTTATTCAAGGCTACCGTAAAACTTTCGCAATATAGCAGCCCAAGGGGTTAGTAGCGTACCCAGGGATGTACGGAGGCTACACCTCACTTTATGGTGGAAGTAGAAAGGGAATAATAGGCAAAATTAAGAGAACCGAATAAATTATTACCTGTACCCGTGCCGGCACAGTTGGTGTAGTGGTTTAGACCGCATAGCCACTGTGCGCATCGTCGTGCGCTCATCCTCTCGGCGCGGCAAGTTTCTTGTCGCAAAGAGTTGGTCGTCGGCACAAAGCTCCACCCAGGTCGCACCATACATGTAACAGGGGGGGGTCTGCCCCCCACCTGACTTAGGCCAGCCCCCCCCGGATGGCCCCCCGAGACGATTTTCCCGACCCCCCCTCCGATTTTTCTGGCAAGTAAATTTTTGAGCAAATTTTTGCAATTTTTTTACAATTTCAGACACAAAATTTGCCAAAATCGCCTGCAAAACAGCACTTTTTAGCTGTATTTCAGCCCAAATTAGCGATTTTTACGATTTTTAGGCCAAAAATTGCGATTTTTCTCGATTTTTGAGCGTTTTTTAGTGCCCACCCCCTCCCCCAAAATTTTGGCTCAGACCCCCCACCCCCCCTCCCCCCATCGGCGGATGACCTGTTACATGTATGGGTCGCACCGAAAGCTTGTGACAGTTAGTGGGTAAAATGGGAACCGACTGGATCTGCCATTGCACCGAAGCCGCTCCACAAAGCATGCCGCGTTGGGAAGAAGATCTACGATGTCAGAAGCTGTCTGAGAAACCAACTATGCTGGGAGCCCTCTGGCACATGGGGCACCGGCCCGGCGGGAGCTGTCAGAATCATGGCATCGACACGCCGGCGGCCCTCCTGGTGACCGGCGCCCAGTAGCATGGCTAGGAGTGGCTGGCAGTGAAAGAAGGGCAACGTCCGAGATGACCAATCACGGGGATAGTGAAATGGACCTCGAGTCTGATCGTAGGCCGTAAAGGCCCCCGGAAATCGGATCGGATCGGACCTGTACCCGTTTCTTTTATGCCGAGAATCCGTTTTTGAAGGCTAATTGTTCGAAAATTTCTCTCCCTGGTTGGGCACAACAGAAGCCAATTCGAACTACTAAAACTATGAATTATTGTCAATTTAATGCTGAGACTATCTTTTAGTAAATGGGTTTCTAAGGCTAATTTGCAAAAATTTTCTCACCATCGGGCAACCAGGCAATTTCAAAAATTTTACACTCCTCTGAAAAATCCTCGGTACGCCTTGAATAAAGGGCCCTAAAGCAAGTTTAAACGGGTCGGCAGAGGTTGTTATTGTTACGTACCTGTACTGTACACTCTAAAGACTCAATAAATCATTCTAAGAAACAGAGAAGTGGTTTTAGTCAAGGTCACAGAAACGGTCGGGGGTGTAAATAAAACTTTCCCAAGGCCCCTGATTTTTGCGAAGGTCACGAGCCTGTCTAGACCTATACAAAGCTGCTCTGAAATTAAACCCGGCTTGCCTTTCCTTCCGCTGACGCCTCCTCTCCTCTCTGCCGCACCGGTCATTCAGTAATTATTATGAATCCTACTAATCGCATCAGCTGTATCTTTTGCCTCATCTGTAGTTTGAGTGGGTGTGTAGCGCTACTCAGCTGTAGAAATGGTTTCTGCTCGGTGGAAGAGTTCAAAAAAGGAACCTGTGACTATCATCACGAGTGTGAAGGAGAGGTAGGACTATAGTCCCATGTCCAAAAAAGAGCGGACTGGCGGTTTTTTGCAAATAACTCCATATCGGTGCGTCGGAGCGCTTTTTGCCTTATGACCACAGTTGTAGAGGGGCCGAGCTAGGTACTGTGGTGTAACCCTCAGTCTGCGCAACGCGCCATGGTAATGCTAATTTGCGCAACGGAAAAAAAATCAGCTATTCCTGTAGTTGAGATGAACGCGAGTTTTTCAGTGAATTATAATCTACCGACCTCGAGGATTTCAAAAATGTATTCATATTTCTTCTAGGGTGGAACGGTTCCAGAGTTATACACCATCAAAGTTGGCCGAAAATGCTAAAAATGGCCATTTTTGGCGATTTTCAATTTCTGGGGGGGGGGGGGGATTGGAATAACTCTGGACAAACTCAGCCGATTTTGCTAGAATTCACATATATGGGGTAGAATTTAGTTTTACGTCAGATTGAGACATATAAGAACCCTGAAAAATTGACCCTGATACCGTAATCCCGATTTTTTCAACTGAGGTCATTTGATTTTTTTTTCTGCTGGTATGTGTAGTCAACCCCTCCACTGTGGTTAAAAATGTGCTTTACAGTATTTTAAATCGATTTCAGTCCATTCTGAAGCCATTCGGATACTGTAGTGTGTGGTCCTGGCACGAAAACTGCATTTTGTGAAATTGTGTGGTTTCTGCGGCAAAGAAATGCCCTATAAAGTAGGCACTAAGGGTTTTGATGGTCAGGGAATCCATTGCTGACATAACTATAATCACTGGGATACTGTATTTTGAGGTCCCGACACGAAAAATGCTATTTTGCGTTTATGCATGTCTGGTGCAAGGAAACGCTCTATAAGTGAATATATGTAGGTTTTCAGGGGTGGGGAATTCATTTCTGACATAACCATCATTGTGGGTTACTGTATTTTGAGTTCCCGACGAGAAAATTGAAATTTTTTGCTATTTGGGTGTTCATGTTGCAAGGAAACGATGAATTGACAAGCACTAAAGGTTTTCGGCATCAGCGAATTCATTCAGGGCATAGCGTATGTTACTGGATTACTGTATATTGTGGTCCTGGAACGAATATACAAACTCATAAGTTTGATTACCTGCTTTATCCAGCTTTCCCCTGCAACATGAACACCCAAATAGCAAAAAATTTCAATTTTCTCGTCGGGACCTCAAAATACAGCATCCCAGTGATTATAGTTATGTCAGCAATGGATTCCGTGACCATGAAAACCCTTAGTGCCTACTTCATAGATAGGGCATTTCGTTGCCGCAGAAACGACATAATTTCACAAAATGCAGTTTTTGTGCCAGGACCACACACTACTGTATCCGAATGGCTTCAGAAATGGACTGAAACCGATTCAAAATACTGTAAAAAGTACATTTTTAATTGCAGTGGAGGGGGTTAAGTTTCTACATACCAGCAGAAAAAAATCAAATGACCTAAAGTTGAAAAAATCGGGATTACGGTATCAGGGTCAATTTTTCAGGGGTCTTATATGTCTCAATCGACGTAAAAAACTAAATTTTACACCATATATGTGAATTTCAGCAAAATCGGCTGAGTTTGTCCAGAGTTATTCCAATCCCAGAAATTCAGAAAATCGCAAAAATGGCCATTTTTAGCATTTTCGGCCAACTTTGATGGTGTGATAACTCTGAACCGTTCCACCTAGAAGAAATATGAATAGCGCATTTTTTGAAATCCCCGTGGTCGGTAGATTATAATTCACTGAAAAACTCGCGTTCATCTCAACTACAGGAATAGCTGATTTTTTTCCGTTGCGCAAATTAGCATTACCATGGCGCGTTGCGCAGATTAGGTTACACCGTAGTACCGAGCTCGGCCCCCTCTACAACTTTGGTCATGAGGCAAAAAGCGCTCCGACGCACCGATAAGGAGTTATTTGCAAAAAACCGCCAGTCCGCTCTTTTTTGACATGGACTATAAATATGGAGAATAGAAATTTTAAGGGTCTTCTATTTTTCGTAAGCCATTAGATTAGAACGAGCCTAACGTTTGGAGATCGGGCTTCTAATTGCAAACGTACATACAACATTTATACCGGAGTTTTCCACCTATAAGACCCGGTCCTAAAACTCGGAAAATGCCTAAATTTGCACCAGTTATAAGAGCCGGGTCTTGTAGGTGGAAAATCTATATTTTACAATTAAAACTCAATGTTCTGCATGAAAAGCATGAAATGCACTGGTTTTGATCTTTGCAACAACTGAACTGACTGTACGTTTAAGTCTGAATAGCTCAGTATTAAGAGTCGGTCTCTGATTCGATCGAGTCTTGGTATGTCAAAGTTGGAAAATCGAACTTTGCGTAGAGACCTGTGCGTTGGTGTACTAATAGACATTCATGAGTTATGTTAAACTCTGCAAAGGGTTTATGGATTTGACGCTCCATTCCCGAGATACAAGCCGCCAAAAATCGGCCCGCTTAACTATGGGACCAAAATTCTCAACTCGAATTTTTTTGTACCAATAAGAGTTTGGACTAAAAATTGGGGATTTTAGGTAACTTTTTGAGTAGTTTAAGAATTTTCGGTCCAAAATTATTTTTGAGTAAAATTTTTTTTTGCGACCACCTTTTGCCGGTCCTAGCTCGTCTGGAACCCCCTACACAGCCTTTTTTATTTCAGGATTTTGTAGCGCTATCAATTTGCCAGACTATGGTGCAAAGATTTTGGGCTGCGACCCGACATTCGTGAGATATTCGTCTCCGAAATGGCCAAAACTGCGCAGAATTTGCTAGTTTTGCAGTACACAAAAGTTATGATGCCGGATTTTTTCATTATTGTAAGAGTTGGGACTAGAAAATGGGGATTTTAGGTAACTTTTTTGAGTAGTTTAAGAATTTTTTGGTCCAAAATTATTTTTGAGTAAAAATTTTTTGCGACCAGCTTTGACCGGCCCTAGCTCGTCGGAGCCCCCCTACAAGTTTTTATTTCAGAATTTTGGACATATCAATTTGCCAGACTTTTGGTGGTAAAGCATTTTGGCTGCGACCCGACATTCGTGAGATATTCGCCTCCGAATGGCCAAAACCGTAGCTTTGTGTACTGCAAAACTAGCAAATTCTGCACGGTTTTGGCCATTCGGAGGCGAATATCTCACGAATGTCGGGTCGCAGCCCAAAATGCTTTACACCAAAGTCTGGCAAATTGATAGCGCTACAAAATTCTGAAATAAAATAAACAGTGGAGGGGGGTTCCAGACGAGCTCGGGCCGGCAAAAGGTGATCGCAAAAAAATTTTTACTCAAAAATAATTTTGGACCAAAAATTCTTAAACTACTCAAAAAGTTACCTAAAATCCCCAATTTTTTAGTCCCAACTCTTATTATAATAAAAGTAATCCGGCATCGTAGCTTTGTGTACTGCAAAACTAGCAAATTCTGCATGGTTTTGGCCATTCGGATGCGAATATCTCACGAATGTCGGGTCGCAGCCCAAAATGCTTTACACCATAGTCTGGCAAATTGATAGCGCTACAAAATCCTAAAATAACAAAACTGTCTAGGGGGGGTTCCAGACGAGCTAGGGCCGGCCAAAGGTGGTCGCAAAAAAAATTTTTACTCAAAAATAATTTTGGACCAAAAATTCTTAAACTACTCAAAAAGTTACCTAAAATCCCCAATTTTTTTAGTCCCAACTCTTATTGGTACAAAAGAAATTCGAGTTGAGAATTTTGGTCCCATAGTTAAGCGGGCCGATTTTTGGCGGCTTGTATCTCGGGAATGGAGCGTCAAATCCATAAACCCTTTGAAGGTTTAACATAACTCATGAATGCCTCTTAATACACCAACGCACAGGTCTCTACGCAAAAGTTCGATTTTCAACTTGACATAGGGATAAGGGCGGAGACTCGATCGAATCAGAGACTGACTCTTAAAACAAGTTTTGAAAACTTAGGCAACTTAGGAGCTCCAATATGCTTGCAGTAACTATCTAAACCTATCAAATCAAGAATTTTACCAAGATTACGCAGGTTTTAGAACGATTATTGAACGACCTGAGTTCAAAACTCCACATTCATTAGTTATCTTGTCAAAAAATATACACGAAAACACACCATTCTGAGCTTAGACCCGGTTCCTTTAACTGGAAAATGCCCCCTGACAGAGCCTGCTTTCTGACCACCTGATATAAGACCCGGGTCTTATAATCGGAAAAGAAACCCAGTTATAAGACCCGGGTCTTATAACCGAAGGGGTCTTATAGCTGGAAGACTCCGGCACACACGTACTGTATAACAGCCATACTCAAAGAATCCAACTATTTTCCATACTCAAAGAATCAGATTTTATTTGTACAATATTTTTTCGCTATTTGTTACGAAAATCAAAGAAAACCAGTCCGAAAATACCGTAAAATTTCTAATAAAAGCGCAGGCTCCAGTACTAGCGCCGCTCCAATAGTAGCGCTACCACGCGCACTACTATCAACGCTTTGTACGTGTTTCCAATGTAGAATACTGTCCCTTTGAGACAATTTTCTTTGATTAAGCTTGCAAACATTAGTCAGACTAAAACTCATACAAAGATTGCTTGTGTTTTAGACAAAAATACCCTGTAAAATCAGGATACTTGAGATAGCTAATGTATCATTGAAATAATAAACGCGCACGCTCCAAGCAATCACGAAAAAATAATAACGCAGCGCTATTATTTGAAGTTTTACGGTATGTTAATTTATCAAAAATACTAGTGAAAAGACGGTTGTGAACTGTAGGTATTGCAAACGCCATACAGAACAAAACAACAAGCAGTCACACTTTCTGTCTTAGTAATTTTCATTACAAATTGCTTCCACAAGAAAAATCGACTGCGTTTTTTTTCTATCGTATTGTATCTATCAGGTATACTGTAAATTTAGATGTGTTATGTGAAAGGCAGTCTAGCCGGTTGGCTGTCATTTTCGTGTCAGGACTCATCGATGGTGAGCGAGTGCGAGGGAGAGACGATGTGTCGACACAAAGCCGGACGATCATTTGCATATTGCTGCTGTACTAACGGTCACTTCTGCAATGAGGCCAACGCAATTGCAGTGGAGTTTATGTTACGTGTAAAATAAATTACAGTGCTTTTTATTCGCTCAATAAATATAGTCAGGCACATTTTAGTCAAGCGTTTTTCACACAAACGAAGCCCACTTTTCCCTGGTTTTTATGACATACTTTCTCACTGAACACAACCAAAGGCGACTTAGGCTTATCTGGACACTTCTGTTTAGCTTCCTCTGTTAGCTCAGCGCAAGTACAGCCCAGTAGATAATAAGAGGAGGACAATTTTCCTCCCTTTTTGTAGCATTGCTCCGGCACCGGAAATCCGTTTTCTTTCAAGATATCGCAGAGGTGCCCTTGACAAGACTCTGACCTGGCGGAACATCCAACTTCCCCCACTTGACCCAATAGCTCTGTAGGTGCCAGCTTGGCTTGTAGGGTCTTGCAGATATGCTCTGCTTTGAGACAGTTGTCCCCTTTTTTCATCACCGATCGGTAAACGTAGTTGGCGATTTGGTGGGGAACTACCAAGTAGCAGTTGCCTTCGTGGTGAAACCAGTTGTCACCGCATTTGATGTCCGCTAAAAGTACAGTACAAGCTTTGAATTTGATATGGTATGGTATAGTACTAGCTTATTCAGTTTGAATTTGGTTGGTTGTTGTTGGACTAGGAGTAGCCAACTGCTATAGAGCAGGAAGAGACACAAAGTCCGGCAGCCTCCTTAACAACAACCCTCCCCTTTTGCTGTCGGTGTGTGGAAGACAGCTAAGGTTTGGTCCCCATTTATCTACTTGCCATTGCTGACTTTCGATGGCCTGGGTTGGGCTTTGTGTCGACTACTTCCCATCGCCTCGACAGGTTTCGAACCCACAAACACACCGCTTCTACGGGTGCCGGGGCCGCCGTGCGTGACACACGGGATAGCGTAAACTACATATGGCCAAGACGCGACCTTATGATTATTTGGTTTGGTTGGTATGATTTTGGTATGAATTTGGTAAAGTAGTGGTAGTTTGCTGTGATAATGTCATAGAAGCCTTTGGAAATTATGCTCAATCCACCTTTCTTGAGTTTTTCGAATCAAAACATGCAGAAAGGATTGGGAATATATTTTGACGCATTTGAAAATTATAATAAATATAGCCAACGAGCTAGACTAAAATGAAAAGGCCTTACCAAAATCATAATTCTAGTACTAAAATAAGCTGGTAAAGGCGTTTGATTTTGATATGGTATGGTATAGTATAGAAGGAGCTGTTTTGAATTTGGTTTGGTATGGTACTGGTACTAAATTCAAAGATTGTTTTTAGTACTATTAGAATTTTGTTATGGTATGCATCCTGACAGTAGGTTCGCGATTTATCGCATAACTCAAGTCTTACTTTCGTTGAAACAATTATCTTTGTTACTACTGGCACCTGCCGTCGTCCCGAGCACTGCCAGACAAACCATCACAAACGCACACGAATTCATCTGGCTAAGCTACGTAGGACTGTTTTCGGCGGTTTAGGGAGGGCATAGCTTAAATCTAGCTAAAGAATCATTAGTAAAGCAGTTTTAACGATGTAAACATAGCTATAACTTGTGCTGAATGATGAGAAAGGTAAACTCAACCTCTTTGAACTTTTATACAATCTCCGAATAAACACCATTCTTGTTTAGGTATAGTTTGTGCCTATATGGCACTACTGGGATATCTGACATACGTACAGTATGTGATTAAACCCGGAAAATTGGGCTACAAAAACCTGATTCAGGTTCTGGTCAGCAACTTTCTTTAGATTTCAATTTTAGCTTAGGCTTAGGCTTTGTCCTAGCCATAATAGGTCGTATTCTCAGACTCGGCGGAATTTTGCTAAACGTCTGAGCTGCCAAAACGTCAAAGAACAGCTTAGGAACGTTGTAGGTTCTGAACTTTAGCTGATTCGGTAGTTGAAACCAGTTTTTCAGCTTTTTATCTAATGGTAGCTGACTTATTTTTCTGCTAAAAACCTGCTCCCATCCTTGCTGGCAAACTGCAAGCTTATCCAAGATAACACCTAGAGCATTCTGATAATCTGGAAATATATTTTCATAGCTCAAAAACATGGGAGCCACTTCCATTGGCCACTGGGCAAAAATCTCCTTCCAAAACTCTTCTGTTTCTTCTATTAGAAAGTTCAAAGTTCGTGGGTCGACAAAAATCGTGCCCCGGCTTGGATTAACTTCCTCTTTGCCCAAATACCACACTCCGGTACGTTCAGCAGTCAAATAGGACACGGCCGAAGCCAAGGCATTTTCTCTCCAAAGCACTAATACGTGCTTTATTTTCAGCTTTCGGACCAGCCAGTCTAATCGAATTTGTCTTTCTAGCAACTGTGCAGGAAAAACTTTGAAGCCAACTACTGGTTCCGGTTGACTACTAAGTTGGCCATCCAAATAAGCTAACAGTTTCTGTTGTTCTTTCGGTAGGTTTAAATTGCTATTCAGGAGCTCGCCGGCCGGGCCTGGAATGGCTATAAATGGATTGGAGCGTAGAAGCTCGGTTAGGGCGGTTGAACCAGTTCGAGGGGAAGAAAGGATGAGAAAGCGAGAGGACATTTTTGGAAATGCCTTTATCTGATGAGAATGGTAGCTTTAAGCTGGCCCGGAAAAGCTTACGTAGGTTTTAGCAGTGGCGTGATTATTATCAGAAAAAGTTTCAGCAGCCGTTTTGCTAAAATCTCGTAGTGTGCGGCCCGTTTTGCGTACAGAAATGTCGTCATTAAACTTCTATTATTATCGAAGCGTCCTTACTGCCAAGCCAACCTGGAACCATTTCGAAATCATTATGTTCCGTTCTTGTGCAAAACTTGTACCGGTAAATGTCTTTGCTTGATTTTCCGTAGTTCCATCGTTCGCTTGACCGATGGCCGTGGTGACTAAGACCAATTTATCACTACCCCAACTCCATACATGTAACAGGTCATCCGCCGATGGGGGAGGGGGTTGGGGGGGGGGGGGGGCTGGCGCCGGCTGGGGGGTCTGAGCCAAAATTTAGGGGGAGGGGGGTGGGCACTAAAAAACGCTCAAAAATCGAGAAAAATCGCAATTTTTTGGCTGAAAATTGCCAAAAATCGCTAATTTGGGCTGAAATACAGCTAAAAAGTGCTGTTTTGCAGGCGATTTTGGCAATTTTTTGTGTGAAAGTGTAAAAAATTGCAAAAATTTGCTCGAAAATTTACTTGCCAGAAAAATCTGAGGGGGGTCGGTAAAATCGTCTCGGGGGGGGGGGGGGGGTCCCATCCGGGGGGGGTTTGGCCTAAGTCGGGTGGGGGGCAGACCCCCCAGCCCCCTGTTACATGTATGCCCAACTCACTCAGCAGATAGCACTGACTACAGTAGCAGTGAAGCCACAGTGCATTAGAGATGTGAACGGAAATTAATTTACGTGCCCCTCTCAGATAATCTCTCAATATATACTTAATTTTAACATTGGAAACAGAATTTTCAGGCAAAAAATTCGACTACGATGCAATACGCAATACGCAAAAATACGCATATATTTTTGAATGCGTATACGCATACGCATACGCATTTTTTAACAGAATGCGTATACGCATACGCAATACGCATACGCATACGCAAACGGAAAATTTTGATATTAAACAACAGTACCCTCTCTACATAATGTACATGTAACAGGGGATTCCGGTACGGGGTCTACACCCCCCCCCCCGACTTAGACCAGACCCCGATCGGGGACTCCCGAGGCGATTTTTCCAACCCCCCCTCCGATTCTTCGGGCTAGTACTTTTCTGAGCAAATTTTTTTACAATTTCACGCACTAAAATTGTTAAAATCCCCAGCAAAACAGCACTTTTGGCTGTATTTGAGCCAAAATCAGCGATTTTTAGCCGGAAATAGCGATTTTTAGGGTTTGACGGCCCAACCCTTTGGGCTTGCACATGTTGAAAGTGAAGTTTAAGTGGCGAGCTTTCAGCGCTCAAATTGGCGCTTGAAATAAAAGCCTTCGAGCCTAAGCTCTTTGTTGTTTTGTGAATTTTGTGCTTTTCTCTGTGCAAGCAAGCTTGTTTTGACCACTGTGCTAATGTATGATACGAAGTGCAGATACAGCTTATCACTTGAACTTATGTGTTCAAAGATTATTTGAATGGAATAAAAATATGCAAATCATTCGTCCACGTCTATTTGCAATGCAGAACATGGAAAAGAAGAAAGGCGGCAAATTCAAAAATGCCGGCATATCGGCACTCCAACAGTGCGCTCCAACCACTTGTTGCAGTGAAAGGCCAACCGTTGGAAAATTTCTAAATGATTAATAAAATTGAAATGAAAACTAATTAAGAGTCGTTCTCTGGTCAGATCGCGTTTTGGTCCTTTGCCCTATTCAGACCCAAAATTGAAACTTTGAGCTAGAGAGCTGTAAGTTGGTACACTAATAGATACTTATGAGTTATCTTTCAGCTGCAAAGGATTAATGGATCTGACGCTC
>JASANB010003614.1:0-28353 GCA_030248155.1 Sabatieria punctata
TGTTTCTACATCCATTTGATGGACGAGCATGTTGCGCTGGACAGCAACGGCAAACAAAGCACGGACAGAATCCCATCTGACGACAGGCGCGAACACTTCGAAGTAATCGACTCCGAACTTCTGCGAAAAACCTTGTGCTACCAACCTAGCTTTGTAGCGATTGACCTGTCCGGTTTCGTCTGTCTTGGTCCGAAAGACCCATTTGCTGCCAACTACTTTCCGTCCAGCTGGTTTTGGAACTAACTCCCACACACCAAACTCTTTTAGCGAATTGATCTCGTTTTGCGCTGCCTTTTGCCACTGCTTGTTCTGCTGAGAGTGCATTGCTTCCTGCCAAGTTTTTGGATCTGTTTCTTGCGAGGAAGCGGGCCAAGCACCCAACCAATTACCAAGCCGAGTTGGAGGTTTGCCCTTGTTTTCCCTAGCTGACCTTCTTACTGGCTGCATTTCTTCAGGTTCGTCTAGTTGCGCAACTGGCTGAGGCTGAGGAATAGCAACTGGCGGATCAGCAACTGGTTGTGGCTGAGGAACAGCTGGCTGATCGACTACAGCTACAGGTAACGGTTCAATCACAGGCTCAATTGGCACCTGAACTGGCTGAACAGGCTCCTCCTGTCGATGAACCCCTTCCGACTCAGGAAACCAGGGTACGGCTATCCTTTGCGCCTCCTCCTCCTCCTCCTCCTGACGTACCTGCTGAGAATCAGGAGAGAAAAACACCGACTCATCGAACTGAAGATCTCTGCGTACTAGTACACGGTCGCGACCAGGAAACCAGACTCGGTAACCTTTCGACTCAGTAGAGTAGCCAACAAGAAAACAGTGCTCCGCTCGCGGCTCTAGCTTGGACGTAGGCTGGAGAATGCGCGCAAAACCAAGAGAACCGAAGACGCGCAGATGACTGACGTTTGGACGTTTACCGAACCAAAACTCAAATGGGGTCCTGCCATGCAGTGCCGTTGTAGGTGAGCGATTGCGAAGATAGCAGGCACAGGCCACAGCTTCAGCCCAAAACTCGCGTGGAAGGTTTGCGCCATTCAACATGGCACGGGCCCGACTGAGAATGACACCGTTGAAACGCTCAGCTATGCCATTTTGCTGTGGCGAATCAGCTACCATAAGCTCTCTGCGTACGCCCTTCTCGGCTAGCCAATCAGAAAATGCGCTGGAAAGAAATTCGCCCCCTCTGTCAGTACGTATTGCAGCCAACGAGTAACCGGTTTCCTTTTCTAACTGCGTTAGTAACTGCTTCAATGTAGTGAATACGTCTGACTTGTGCAATACAAAGCGTACAAATGACATGCGTGTGTAGTCATCAATAATAGAAACAAAATACGCTTTACCGCCCTTGGAAAGGGGTTTGAAGGGACCGCAGACATCTGAATGAACTAGCTGAAGTGGCCGAGTTGACTGACGCTCACTCTTTTTAGGAAAGGGACGTCGTTTGGCCTTGGCCAGTGCGCATGGCTCGCAGAAAGAGAACTGACCGCTGGGTTTTGCGGATAGACCATCAACACAACCAGAATTGACCAATGATTGCACATCCTGACGCCCAAGGTGGCCAAAACGGCGGTGAAGCACGTCTAAAGACACGGGACCACCAGCAGAAGCAAAGCACAGGTTAGGATACAGAATACCAGACTTGGTGCCCTGCTTTGAACGAGAGGCACCACCGTAGAGCGTGTCCTGTACACCCAGCTCCTCCTGAACCTGTGGAGGGACCACTTTTGACTCCGGGGCTAAACATTCTGGCACAGCACGAACCAATGGCAACGATACCTTAGAGCTACCCAAAACCGTGCCTGCTTGTCGAGAGGCACCATCGGTTTTCGCAGGCGCACTTTGTTTAAGGCCACCTCGGCGCTCCGGCCATTGATTGGCTTCGACTTCATCGGTTCGGCTGTCACCTGGAACTACATCACCCGAAAAACAGTAAGTCTGAGAAGATACCTGACCAGTAGGGGTGCCATGCTTTTTCGGAGAGGCACCACCCATGTACGTTCCGTTGATCTGTCCAACAGCAATGCCGCATGTTTCAGACACTGGAGTAGCCACTGCTGTGGACACAGCAGCACCGACACGACCAGACAGCAAATAGGTACGATTGTGCGCAAGGCCATGAGCACGCTGTTTGCCGTGGGAATCGAACAGAAATGCTTGCTGATCTTTGAACACCGTTGAGAAGCCACGTAAGTCACTGGCGTGCACGGAAAAAACAGTACAATTGAGTTTAGGCACGTGCAAACACTCAGTAAGATGTACAGTACTCTGACGGCCAGCGACAGTGATCTGCACAGGTAAATCACCAATACCAATCGCTTGAATGCACTTGTTGTCAGCAATGACAATGTCTGAGGGTTTAGACAGCGATCGGTAGTTCACCATATGGTCTCCAAAGCACGACATATGGTGAGACGCACCAGAGTCAATCAGAATGTAATCAACAGGGGTGCTACTCTGTGCGGCGAGAAAACAGGCAGCTTCACTCAACTCATCAGCATAAGCGGTTTTTGCCTCATCCGGTGCGCTCCACTTTTGACTTGGCTTAGGAGGCGAGGGACAGTCTAGCTTTTTGTGGCCGGTACCACCACAGTTGTAACATTTGCCACGTAAGTCAAACTGTTTTTTAGGACCTGCGTTCGAACTCGCCCCTCTAGCGCCACGACCTCCTCTAGCACCTCTGCCACGCCCGCGCCCGCGACTGTAGACACCTTTGCTGCTTGCCGTCAATGCTTTAGCCTCCTTAGCAGACTGCCGCATTTGCCACTCATCATCAAGATGTGTGGCCAGTTTTTGGAGCGTGTAGGGATCGGCTTGAGGTGCACTACCACTCGCATGCGCCAACAAAGAACGAACCGACTCCCAGCCGGCTGGTAGTTTATGGATTGCCTGAGCAATCTGCAGCCACTCTGGTACCTCTTGTCGCATTACACGCAACTGTTCGTACACCCTCTGCCTCTGAGCGAGCCATTCGCTTGGCTTACGTTTGTCATCAAACGTAAGACGTTCAAGGTCACCAATCAAGTGCACCACATTCAAATGAGACTTTGTCTCAAAGTGACTGACCAGAGTGTTCCAGAGAGCGTGGGGGTCGAACTGATCAACGATGTGGATGGACCGGTGTACTTCTGGTGAAAGGGCACCGACAAGCACGTACATCGCTGTGTGGCGGCGCTTTTGGTACGCAAGGACGACCTCCTCAGCTGCTCAGCCGGGCTGTGGTTGGGCGGGCGGTGCGTGGGCGGCGGCAGGTTGTGGGTTCTCGTTGTCGGCGGCGTTAGGGTCAACGTTGTTTGCAACGGCCCCCTGAGGGGGCACCTCCTCACCATTTACAATGCGCCATTGGTTGTTAGCCATGAAGTAGTTGCAGGCCATGATCTTCCAAGACTGCCAGTTGTCTGGCTTCAACACTGGAAGAGGGACAGTGGTCATCGCCGTCATCCTGGGGTATAGACGACCCTCAGAACAACACTAAAGTCAAGGCTTACACACACACGTGGCGGCCCATAACCTCTCAACAGCGTAGGAGGCAAGCGCAGTGGACTGAGAGACGACCGAAAGTGGCGAGAGGAGCAACTTTATACTAGCAAACAAACAGAGGCCAAGTGAGAGACTAACTGAGCGAAGCCCTTTTATATTGACAGCAGACAAGGGTCATGATTTATGACGGGGCCACAAACCAAAACCGGTTGTCAGCTGTCAGAGGCAAAAGGCTGCGCTCAAATACAGCGTAAATGTATCACGCGCCTAGTCAGCAATAGTGCTCAGGTAAGGCACATAAATAACCGAACACAAATGGCGAACATACTGTACGTCAGTACAGTGTTGAATAAACTTGCCAACATGCCCTAGCTACTGAATAACCACAGTTAAAAAGATTGGGGTCCAACCCCCAGTACTTTAACTCGCTATAAACAACAATTTTCACTATGGCAAAAATAGGAAAAAAAACCAAGTTTTCTAGCTCATCTTAAAGATAGCTGCGAATTTTACTGTGCCGGTAGGTCTACCTTAGTCCAGATCCCCTCACTAAACCAACCAATCGTAGGATTCTAATCCGTGGACGCATCGCATATGCATGCGAAAGAACGAGTCGCTAAATATAACAACTAGCTATCCATTAAGCATAAATATAACAAACTTCGTCCAAACCCCAGGACTTTAGCCCGCCAAAACCAAAAATTAGCGAAGAAAGATCTACACTAAAAACACTAATCTGCGCATTTGGTAGTCATGCCAACTTTTGAAACATTCGGAGAATGGAAAATTCGAAAATATGTAAAATAAGGAAATGCTCACTACGAACTTGGCAATTTGGAAAACATGCACAATAAGAAAAACCAACCACCAACGCCCTGCACCCTACTCACCACTTTATCTTTACACAATTTACACATTACGCACAAAATCATTTAACTTAACTATTTGTTTCCCAACTACAGCCGTTGAACTAGACAAATTCAAAGCTGTTCTATTGACATACGAAAACGACCCTGGGCCCATATAAAGGCAAGGAAATCATAAGAAAAGTAGCGGGTCGTAGACCCGCATAAAAACGGTCGAGGTTGGTACAACACCCCACATACCTGTTATCGACCAATAAAGGCAAGGAAATCACCCCCTCCCTCCCCTGAACAAATCCCTATTAAAGCAACCAATTTCCAAAAAAACAAAACACAAAATAACAAAAAAATCAATAACACCATCCACATATAAAATCGATTTCCAAAAACAACAAGAAATACAAAGATAACATCTGCAAAATAAAACATCACAAAAAATGAAAACACGATGCTCAGCAGGAAACCTCGACGGCCTTTATGCCGTTCCACCTCTAAATAAATACTACAAAAAAGGCCGTCGAGGTTTCCTGATGAGCATCGTGTTTTCATTTTTTGTGATGTTTTATTTTGCAGATGTTATCTTTGTATTTCTTGTTGTTTTTGGAAATCGATTTTATATGTGGATGGTGTTATTGATTTTTTTGTTATTTTGTGTTTTGTTTTTTTTGGAAATTGGTTGCTTTAATAGGGATTTGTTCAGGGGAGGGAGGGGGTGATTTCCTTGCCTTTATTGGTCGATAACAGGTATGTGGGGTGTTGTACCAACCTCGACCGTTTTTATGCGGGTCTACGACCCGCTACTTTTCTTATGATTTAAACATGCGCATCACCCGAACCCCGATTCCAATCAATCTCTACCCAACTTTTGCAGGTTAACCCTTTGAATTTCACCCCAAAAATATGTGTCGTGAATAGTCCCGATGTGTCGACATTTAGAAAAGGTCCACTAATCAAGTCCAGACTGATTTCCGACATTTCGGGGAAAGGTCGTGAATTTTCCGACCCTTCTACGGTTCGAAAGCAAAAATGGATATGGAAGTGTCGGAAACCGGCGGAAGATGGATATATGAATAATTTTTCTTCATATATCAATGTTTTTCTTCATATGTGAATAAGTTTCACGATATATCCATTTACCGCCGGTTACAAGATATTAGTAGCTAAATTTAAATCTTCAGTGTACGCAGCCCAGTAAATCATGGTGGAAACTATGGAGCAATGCTATATTAGTCTGTGGAGCCTAGGATACACATGTACAACAGTGATTCTGTGTAATCACTGACTTATCAGAATTGCCATCTTTCAGAAACTTCGAAAATCGTAAATACGGTTATCATGAACACAAAAGAACAAAACGTACAAAGCGTACACGCACATAGCAGTCCAAAAAGAGTATCACGAACACAACTTTACTGTCTTAGGTCTTGGCCTTTTCTCTAATTGGGGGCAGGTGCTGCTTTTGTGGATCGTCAAACAAATAATTGTTTTCGAAATGGAATAGCCAGTCGCAATTTCCCGGGCACAGTCTAACCTGGAAGCGGTAACAGGCCCACCGGGTCTGAGCTCGTTGTTTATGCACCTGGCACAGTCCTTTCGTGGCAGGGAACAGGCGGTGCATAGTGGACCCATCGAACCGTACATTCCTGATGACGTTCAATAATTCGCTCCCGGTCAGATGAGGAGGATCGATAGGCTCGAGCTGCTGCCTCAAGTTCAAACCCTCGGCATCGGCCATCGGTCGCTCCGCTCTGGATGAGGCATCCATCTTGTTGGCCAGCTCGAGTAGAGACCGTATCAGCCACAGACGGAATGGCTTGCTTAGGCACTTTTTATCATCGGCCGGGTTGAGTTCAGAGTAGACGCACAGAGTGTTGTTCACAGCCGCCTTTAAAAAGGAAATACATCTGTTGTATGTAATCGCTTACTACTGATGTTGTATAATGTTTAGTAGCAGTTGGTTAGAGAGAGAGAAAGGCATACATGTACTAGGGGGTTTGGGGTGGTTACCCCCTGCTGAAAAGGCCAAACCCCAACTCACCCCCGAGACAAGAGTTGGGACCCCCCAACGCAAAAATACTAGTAGTGGCTCCAGTACTAAGAAACTGGCTCAGAAATCACTAATTTTTAGTCTAAATTTCGCTTGAAAAGCCTTTAGAAACCGAATTTGGCGTTTCCACTCGGTCGTTTTAAACGCGTATTTGAAGGCAAATTTTCAAAATTTTCTCGCCCTGGTCGGGCAGCGGCACAACCAGATACTTTCAAATTTTTACACCCCTTTCTGAAACCCTGGATACGCCAGGCGTTTCGGAGCTTTTTGAAAATTTGGAGCATAGTGCTGAAACCCTATTTTGGATCAGAAAAATTCCAACCCCAGCCGAAAATCCAGCTATGTATATGTATGATAGGAGCGGAGAAAACTGATGAAACCCAGACCGAAGCGGAGCGAGCGTAGTCCGTGTCTTTCTGGGTATGAGGTTTCAGTTTTCAGGGGTATGGTCGTCCCAGGGGGTATTGGTCTATGAAGGGGTCATATGTACATGTTACAGGGCATTCGGCGAAGGGAGTTGCGGACTGGCGCCGGCTAGGGGGTGGGGTCAAAGCCGAAATTTGCTGAAAAAAATCTCTAATTTTTACTCAAATACAGCTAAAAAGTGCGGTTTCGGAGGGGATTTTAGCTATTTTAGTGTATTAAATTTACCACCCCCAGCCGAAATTCTAGCTTCGTGTCTAGCGGGGGATGCAAATAGCATGGACCAGACTAACACAACAGACAGAACGCAGCCGCACGCTCAAGGAATGGAGTAAACGCATCAATGCAAGCGCAGCAGCCAAAGTTATTCACGCCTCAACGAACGCCGTAGTCGGTAGTTCACTCTTTTGCCACTATGCACTAATCAAGCCGTACAAGTAGACGAGTGCCATACATGGGCCGGGGGTAAGGGGGTATACCCCTCCCCCTCGGCCGGCCATACCCTTCCCTCCCCCACCCACCCCGCCTCCCGGAGGGAGGAAATTTTCGCTTATTGAAGGCAAAATAGGCGTTTTTTTGCCCTTTTTAGGCGGACCCCCCCCCCCGAGGTCTCCAATCCCCCCTACCCCCTCCGGATTTTTCCGGCTCATGTATGACGAGTGCTATGCAAATTTTTGCCAAAATCCGGTCTTCATACCACTTTATAATTACACCATGAAGGCAGAAGAGCAGCCTGCTTTTTCTAAATTTGTCCGTACTGTACATACCTTGCATCCATTTGCGAGCAGTTAATTAAGTCGTCTTGCTGTAAATAGTGCAACTTTGTGTTTCGGCGATCTTTGAATTCTGCCATCAGATATAAACCGTGTACACATATAACCTGAAAACATTTTCTTTTCTTTTCGAATTCCAACACAAAAGTGGTTTACAATTGTTGTATTTGTTTGTTGTCGTCCGATCTTGTTGCTGCCGCGTTGCTCGGCTACACTGTGGCGGTGTTTTCTCGATCTAGCCGCCAGTCTTTATCAAACGGCCAACACCGGCGCACACTAGAGAGAAAATAAACTGTAGCGAAAGTAGTGTAGCCCTGGCGTTCTGCATGCAATCGGCCGTTCCTTCCCTCCCATCCTTGTTTGCTACACAAAGCGGCCTTTGTTCTCGGCCACGCCGTCCCACGCTTTTGCGCGCCAACTTGGCACAGACTGAGACTGGCTGGCACGTCCTACACACATGTAGCAGCACTCAATACATACAGAGACGGCCGTCCTACTAACACAGCATTTACGTAGGTATGCCTAGCCTAGACACATCAACAATGCAATCACCTGGCTACTGGTCTGACGGCCGGCCTTAGGTTTATGAGATAATTTATGCATATAATTTTCAATGGCCATCCTAAAGGATGAACTAGGCAAATTTAGCCTCAAATTTACTAAACACGGCTATTTCAAAGCTACAAACTAAGTTCCATAGCTTAGCTTTCCGTAAACAATGAATAATGAACGAACGCTACCTACTACCAATAACGATTAATTTAAACCAACCTGATTCATGCTCAACAGGCCACGGCAAGACCGGGCACGTTGAGGCAGGATTGTCGGCGGATTCTTCACATTTGAACGCCGTCGAAACCTGTTGCTTCGTATTTGAACGCCGTCGAAAGCAGACCGCTTCGCATTTGAACGCGGCCATCTGAAATCATGTCAATCCGACATATATTTTTTTCCGGCCCTTGCAAACTGCACATATATTTTGAAATATATACCGACAAAATCCGACCCATAAAAAATTTCACGACCTTTAACGCATTTTTTCCGACCCTTCTAAACGCATCTGGACCTACTCCATATGGAGTAGGTGTGATTCAAAGGGTTAACCAAGCTTTATGTGGTCTTTAATTCCTTAAAAGGTCAGCTTTCTAGCACATCCGGTTAAAATCTGGCGGATTTTTACTTTAGGGTGAACATGAAAAGTGGTGGAAATTTGGCATTGTCAAAAACGAGGCCGTTATTGCCCCTGCACAGAAAACAGAGTTGTACGAACTGGTGGAGTCATACATGGACAACTATAACAATACGAATCTGGAATTCCTTACCTAACGATATTGTAGAATCTAGAAGTAACACCCCGAAAATGCAATCGGGACTTTGGACTCAGGCCATGAAAATTGTTGGAAACACTATGGACGCTGGAACATTGGAAAAAAACGCAATCCCAAAGTATGTTCATTTGCAGATTGGCGAAAAGATTGTATAGTTTGATAATTGTTTTGTATTGTCAGTAAACTGTAAAGTTTAATAGCGACTTTAGTTGATTTTATATATGAGCCACAGTAAAGAGTGTAGATCACTAAATTCAACAACTTAAAATGCACGAAAAGGCGCGTAACGCTTATTTGAAGAGGTATAGAAGTTATCGCTGAATCGGCCGCAAAATCTTTGGCGTTTTCTGAGCGGCTAGCCGTATAAGACTGAAGACAAGTAAATCGATTATAATGGGAGACAAACTTGAATTTGCTCACTTCACTATCGAATTAATATTGTGTAAGTGGATAAGGCTTTTACATGATCAAGTCAAGTGCACTTTAGACATGCAATTTGTTCAGTATTCACTGCACACACCACTCCGATACTTACCAAAGCATTGTGTTTCACTGCAGAACTCTATACAGTCGATGTTGAGCATGCAGTAAGACTTGACAATTGTCAATAAGCATCAAGTCATAGTACATGCCCAGCATGTTTGTATTGCCAGCTTCTCTTCTGTCTGACAGTTATCCAACTGAGTCCCAACTAGCAGATTTCTCGAGACGATAAATACAATGGCGGCACTTTGAATAGGCAAGCCTAACACGAGCCATAATTTCGCCCACGCTGTCACCAATCAGCTCAGCAGTTCAATCAAGAGAACCTTTCGTTTAAGAATCAGTTCATAACTCAGATTCTTAAAGCAAATTGGGCAGGTTTTTGAACAACGTTGTTCAAAACGCCCAATGCGCTTTAAGAATCTAAATTATGAACTACGTACTTAAACGAAAGGTCCTTTTGAACTGCTGAGCTGACCGATATTAAAGAACTCTGTGTAAGGTAAGACTACATCTATAAGGTCAACCTGCTTTCAGTCGCCTCAGTGGGACCAATTTTCGAGTTTCAGCTTGTTTTGCAATGGAGCCTCATCTCTTCTGTCTGAAGGGATTTGCCGGTTCTTTTGTCAATGAGAGAAAGGGGTGAACAAGAAAGAGATGCTTGTTACTGACCAGATCAGCTTACGTATCACAGCACATGCCTGTGTAAATCGCACAGCTAATCATTATCACAGCAGCACTGATTCAACTGGTTGGGGCCGCAGTTGTGGATTCAGCAGAGACACGGCTCCCCTGCAATCCTGACTTTCCCTCTTGCTCAATCCCCAGTATTTGTTCAGCATCCGTTCTGAGTCTGTAACAGGTGGCCGATTGCCGATCGGTGGTTTGGCGCTATGCAGTACACAACTACATACATTTAGTAAATTATCCCCTCCTAACGCAAATGTTTGTGGGCAAAAGCTGCAGGAAAAGGTCTCTGGTACAGCCTATTTTTATACCTAGAAATTATAACAAAAGTCAGAATACTGTAGGTGCAAGTGTCTAAGAAGGAGCCCTAGAAGATGAGCTGACGTTATAAGCCAGAACAGCCCTTGTGGCTAAAATGCCGTTAGCGGCAGAATCTTGGCTAATAATAGAATCTATCAATAACCAAAGTCTGTTTGTTCTAAAAGTTTATACCTCAGTTTTCAGGACTTCGACAAGGTTTTCCTTTAAACAGATGCTGCCGTCTTTGCGGGTGCAGGTTTCCTTCATTTTCTACAGGGGTTTGCTGCCACAAGCTGTTGCCGCTTGCTAGCCGTCAGACAACGGCAGAATGAACAAAGGGAAGAGCAAAAAACGAAGCAGTTTGTTGGTCATGTTTCTGTCTGTGATGATGTCTGCCAGATCCGAAAATCAGTGGGAGGTGAAGTTAGAGTTTTTGAGCATCGGAAAGGTAAAAACTAATGAGTTGCTTTGCTAATTGCACTTGCTTCGTTCCTTTTCTCTAGTCTGCATGATACTTTTGTGCTATTTTCGGTCTTGTCTGTCATGGAGTCATTCAGTTTCAGAGTCAGAGAAGACTGACTGGTTCCGAAGTTGTACTTGTAGTTAAGCAGATCCCAATGGGGATTACTTAGACATTCATGAAAGTGAAACAGTGAAAACTTAACGGCCTATGCAGTATAGAGTAATGGTAGCGTACAGGCACTTGGGTAGTTTGGCACTGTTTAGTATGTTGGTGCAGTGTTGTGCAATTGGTGCACTGCTTACGCTTTGGTATTGGATTTTGAGAATGTGTATGTGGATCAAATACACATACACAAAAATACACATTTCAAGTACTGTTTATGTATGGTATTGTGTATCGGAATTTTCGATGTGCATGTGTATACACATTGAAAAAGCAATGTGTATTTTTGTTTATGGTAAATGTGTATGTGTATACACAAACAACAGTAGCTTACACTTGTTCATAGATATGAACTACCATTTGGTACCGGTGCCATTTATTGCATGTAACTTGAATGAAGTGGTGACCATATGGTATGGTATGGTACTGGGACAAAAACGTTACCCAACTGCCTGTGTCGGAATATGGTACCTCTGCCATAATTGGGTTATAATAATTTGCATATGTATGTGCTTTGGGATTCTGTTGGATCCGTCTGTAAAGCATTTCACATTCATCCCTTTCTCTCACTGAGAAAAGAACGGGCAATTATGTCTGTTAGGACAGAGCTGCTGAGGTCCCAGAGCAAAACAAGCCGGCAATTCTAAATTTGACCTTCTGAGACAACCGAGACTAAAAATAAAAGCTCTATCACTTGAATAGCTTCATCGGGGTTGGGATACAGATTCCGTCAGATGATATTCCGTATATCCTTCGAATCCAATCCGGATTGGATCTATGTATTACCTGTGTATTTTGGAACAGGTTCTTTGCTACATTTATATATACGTCGCGAAATGGGCCACATACAGTAGGTCTGATCGTAGGGCCGTAAGGTCCACCGGCACATCATACATTTATATACATCAAGTGCAGTTAAGACATGCAACTTGTTCAGTATTGACTTTACACCACAGCAATACTTACCAAAGCACCATGTGTTACGGCCCAACCCATTACAGTACATGTTGAGCATGCAGTATCGCTTGAAATTGCTACTAAGCATCAAGTTATACAGGGTGTGCCAAAAAAACAACCCAGCAGAGTTTTTGCTGTAGCAACCGCAAATCTCAACCGATTTGAATGAATCCTTTTTTAAATGAAAGATAAATAAATTCTTGAAAGATGGATGTACCGTTATTAAGATAGCCAGCTTAGTTCCTGAGATATTTGACCTTAAAATCAAAACAGAGATTTTGGCAATGAACAAGAGTGATAAAGAAGAACCCAGCAGATTTTTTACTTTTGCAACCATGAATCTGAACCGATTTGAATGAATCCTTTTTTGAATGAAAGACTGATAAATTCTTCAACGATTGGTGCAATTTTTATTGATTTCATTTAAAAAAGGATTCATTCAAATCGGTTGAGATTTGCGGTTGCTACAGCGAAAAATCTGCTGGGTTGTTTTTTTTTTGGCACACCCTGTAGTACCATGCCCAGCATGTTTGCATCGCTATTACATTCTCTCCATTCTCACAGTTATCCAACTAGCACATTTCTCTTCAAAATTTTCAATCTCAACAGCTAAACTAGGGCTTACATAAGCTTGAATCACATGGAATGAACACAACCATTTATATCTGAAGCCGATATTTATAATTACTTGGCTCAAGCCACGCCCGCCAAGCACAGCCATCCAATCACTGAACGGCAACTTCAGTGTACTGTTAGATATCTGAAAGTAAACTAAAGTCCATGCCAAAATGATTGGCGGAGGCGGAAAAAAGCGATGTTCTCAAAAACTTTCTTCAAGACCCCAACTTTTTTTATATCAATCGGTAGTAAATTACGGGTGCTACAAGATGCGAACGTCAAATCAAAGGTTCCACGCAGTTTTACATGTGTTCTTCGGGAAAAACCAATTTTCGGCAAAATCAAGTTTTTATAGAATAGTCAAATCGACAAGCGGACTCCATATTCTTATTCTTCGTGCAATTGCGAGTTCGCTGATGTATATATGTTTGGGGATTCTCAAATTAGTTTTCGGGAAAAACGCGTTATTCGGAAGGGTGTGCGAGTCAAAAAAGTGTCTGCGATCCGTTTTACTATGGAAAATTCTAGCTCAAAAAGTTGCAGTGTTATGGCCGGTCAAAGTTGATGGTCAAACGGGCCATTTTTGGCAATTTTAGTAAACTTTGGTCGGCCATAACACTGCAACCTTTTCAGCTAGAACAGTAACCAAAGTATTATTAGAGTCATTGAAGACTCTAGAGTCGATTTATGTGCTTATCTTACCATCCCAGTTATGAAGGAAGCTGATTTTAGCTGTTGCGCAAATTAGTGTTCAGAGCGAAACCTGCGCAGATTAGGATATACCTTGGGCAAGAACTTGCTTCTCTATAACGTTAGACATGAGGCTGCAGTCACTTGATGGCGTAAGCATTAATCAGTGTTCTTTTAACAAGCAAAGATAGTAAAGGCTGATTGCTAAAATATCATACCAAATAGCGGGGTGCTCGAAAGTTAGGTTTGCAATAATCTGACGGTATTCTAGGTGACAGAAATGAATTCAGCATCTATAATTACGCCAGGAGTTACATTTTGAGCAACATCTGAAGAGACTCACAGTAGCTGCTCCAGTCAGACAACATTTTGCAAAAAAAACAATTAAAATGAAAATAACTGGAAAACGCGACTACATAGCGCCACACGGACTGCAAAAATGGATTCTATGGACCAAAATTAAGTTTGACTCGTGTATATGAGCCGGTTTTCAGGCCGTTTATACCGTTTGGGTCAAATTTGAAAAATGTTGGGCAATTTTCCATAGTAAAACGGATCGCAGACAATTTTTTTTACTTGCACACCCTTCCGAAAACCGCGTTTTTCCGGAAAACTAATTTGAGAATCCCCAAACATGTACATATCAGCCAACTCGCAATTGCACAAAGAATAAGAAACTGGAGTCCGCATGTCGATTTGACTAATCTATAAAAAATTGATATTGCCGAAAATTGGTTTTTCCCGAAGAACACATGTAAAACTGCGTGGAACCTTTGATTTGTCGTTCGAATCTTGTTGCACCCGTAATTTAATATCGATTGATATAAAAAAAGTTGGGGTCTTGAAGAAAGTTTTTGAGAAAATCGCTTTTTTCCGCCTCCGCCAACCATTTTGGCATGGACTTTAATATAGCACATGAGTAGAAAGCATACATGTAACAGCTCCGGGCCGACCTGGGGGGAGGGGGGTAGGGGGGGTTTCCTCAGGTGGGGGGTCGAGGGGGGGTTTCGCCCAGGTGGGGGGTCCCAAATTTCGAAAAGCTCCAAAACGCCTAGAAATGCGTTTTTAGCACGTTTTTTTCAGTAAGGACGCTAAAAATCGCTATTTTAAGCTGCCAAATAGCGTTTTAAAGCTAAAAACAAGCAAAAAATGACAAAAAGAGCTTCCAAAAACACTATTTTTTCTTAAATATCAGCAGTGGAAACGCCAAATTCGGTTTCCAAAGGCTTTTCAAGTGAATTTTAGGCTAAAAATTAGTGATTTCTGACCCAGTTTGTTAATACTGGAGCCACTATTAGTACTTGTATTTTTTGGTCGGGGGGAGGGGTCCCTTAACCTGTCTCGGGGGGGGGGGTGAGGGGGGGTTTGGCCTTTCCAGCAGGGGGGTAACCCCCCAAACCCCCCTAGTACATGTATGGTAGAAAGACACGCACGTATCAGAGTAGTACCTCCCGTGACTCTGGCGTGCCACCTACGCAATTTAACCTCCCGTCAGACTGGCCTACACATTAGCATAATTTGCAGGCCACTCTCACGCCCAGTAGAGCGGCCTGGAGTTGTTTAAACTCCAGGCTGCCTCCCACGCAGTCTGCTGTTTCCGCCGAAGGCTAGAGTGAGTGTGCTCCCCAATTATTTGGAAGCTGGCAAGCAGAGACGAAAAGCATGGAATCTGGCAAGCAGAGACAAAAACTATGGAAGCTGGCAAGACAAATAAAAAGGCCCTATAAAGAGGCAAAGTACAGCTGCGGAGCAAGTGTGGGTGGCAAAAGCTGGGGAGCAAAGAAAAGCAAATATAGAGGCGGTGCCTAAACTTATGCCAGAGCACGCGCGCCTTTGTTCTCCGAAAAAGCACCACGGCCGGCGAGGTGCATTTCATAATAATGTGTAAGACGGCGAATAAAAACCGCAGACGCATTAAACTCGAGCATCACGTCATCTTCACAAAAGACGCTCCATTTGGAAATGGACGCTCGACTGACAGATCGATTAGCAAGGCACTGTTTCAGTATGTTTAGTAGAGTTTCTTAAAATGGCATGGAGTCAGCGCCCAGACTATTAAAAACAGAAAACTATCTCAATTCTAAAAGCTAATAAGTGGGTGGGTGGAGTTTCTACATTTCAGCTACTTTTGCAATCTGTGGGCAGCTGGTGGGGAAAGGCAATTTAGGAGTGGTCGGAAGTGTATTTCACAATTATTTGCCAGCACAAACAAAAAAGAGGCAAAGTTTAAAACAGCAAACCAATCACATCTCTAATAGCTTATAACTGTTTATCTTGAAACGTGAACCGAACTGGTTCTTGTTGCGCAATATTGAACAACGAAAAATTTCATTTCTTCAAAGCACGCCAATACAAATTAATGATTTAGTGAAGTACAAGTGTAAAAGCAGGTGAAAGCGCAAGCATAAAAGCAAGTGGAAGCGCAAATCTAAAAGCAAGTGAAAACGCAAGCATGAAGGCAGATGAAAGCGCAAGTGTGAAAACAAGTAGAAGCGCAAGTGTGAAAAGCGCAGGTCTAAAAGCAGGTGGAGGTGCAAGTGTAAAAGCAGGTGGAGGTGCAAGTGTAAAAGCAGGTGGAAGCTCTAGTGTAAAAGCAGGTGGAAGTGCAAGTGTAAAAGCAGGTGGAGGTGCAAGTGTAAAAGCAGGTGGAAGCTCTAGTGTAAAAGCAGGTGGAGGTGCAAGTGTAAAAGCAGGTGGAAGTGCAAGTGTAAAAGCAGGTGGAGGTGCAAGTGTAAAAGCAGGTGGGAAGCTCTAGTGTAAAAGCAGTTGGAAACTCTAGTGTAAAAAGCAGGTGGAAGCGCAGGTCTAAAAGCAGGTGGAGGTGCAAGTGTAAAAGCAGGTGGAAGCTCTAGTGTAAAAGCAGTTGGAAGCGCAGGTCTAAAAGCAGGTAGAAGTGCAAGTGTAAAAGCAGGTGGAGGTGCAAGTGCAAAAGCAGGTGGAAGTGCAAGTGTAAAAGCAGGTGGAGGTGCAAGTGAACCTGTGTGAAAACAGAGTGGAGGAAGGAAAGAATGAACAAACGAATTAATGAACAAACAAACAAATGAACGAACAAATGAATGAATGAATGAATCATTTAGACTCATGATTGACTCCTTGTGAATCATGATTGACTCATTTAGACTCATGATTGACTCCTTGTGAATCATCATTGACTCATTTAGACTCATGATTGACTCCTTATGAATCACGATTGACTCATTTAGACTCATGATTATTGACTCCTTGTGAATCATGATTGACTCATTTAGACTCATGATTATTGACTCCTTGTGAATCATGATTGACTCATTTAGACTCATGATTGACTCCTTATGAATCACGATTGACTCATTTAGACTCATGATTGACTCCTTATGAATCACGATTGACTCATTTAGACTCACGATTATTGACTCCTTGTGAATCATGATTGACTCATTTGACTCTTTTTTATTGACTCTTTCGATTCAATCGGTATTGTCATATGGAGATGTGTTCAATTGCTTTCTGACATACTGTACTTTTCTTTGGGTGGGTGGGTGGGCCATATATGGCCATATATGGCCATATCCGGCCGGATCCGGATCCAGATCCGGATATCCGGTCGGGCCCTAGATGAAACTGGGAAACCAAATGAGGAACTCGTTAGTGGCACTGATGAGTCATCAGAAGATGAGACAGATGATGACAGAACATCAAATCTATGGCGAATGGTCATTGCAGAAAGTTGTGACCAGTTTAAGCAAGATCTTGAAACTCCACAACAGCTTTTGAGAGAACCACATTTGACAGAATTTTTGGAGCTGGTTCAGTTCAACATAAAAAAACATGTTAAATTTGTTCAACTCCTGCAAAACGAAGACAAGACTTACAGACAAATATGCGATACAGCAGACAAGTATGAAAGAGAACACGATTTTGAGGAAGAAGAAGCAATGGATAAAGCATGGCACAAACAAAAATTTCTGTTGCGCAATGTTATCAAGAAAAATATTGATGTAATTCAAGCATGGCTGGACCCAAATGAAGGCGATGAAGAAGACAGTGATGAATAAGACCAGTGACAAACACTGTAATAACCCTGTTAAAAATTACAACAAACTTGAAACATAAAATGCTATGTGATTGGAATCCCTTCTTTACTGAGTTAACAGATTTTCAAAACATTAAGAAATGGAGATGCATGCATATGATTCAAAAGAGTGGCTTACAGTCAATTAACTTGATAAAGAAAAGTACAGTATGTCAGAAAGCAATTGAACACATCTCCATATGACAATACCGATTGAATCGAAAGAGTCAATAAAAAAGAGTCAAATGAGTCAATCATGATTCACAAGGAGTCAATAATCATGAGTCTAAATGAGTCAATCGTGATTCATAAGGAGTCAATCATGAGTCTAAATGAGTCAATCGTGATTCATAAGGAGTCAATCATGAGTCTAAATGAGTCAATCATGATTCACAAGGAGTCAATAATCATGAGTCTAAATGAGTCAATCATGATTCATAAGGAGTCAATCATGAGTCTAAATGAGTCAATGATGATTCACAAGGAGTCAATCATGAGTCTAAATGAGTCAATGATGATTCACAAGGAGTCAATCATGAGTCTAAATGAGTCAATCATGATTCACAAGGAGTCAATCATGAGTCTAAATGAGTCAATCATGATTCACAAGGAGTCAATAATCATGAGTCTAAATGAGTCATCATGATTCATAAGGAGTCAATCATGAGTCTAAATGAGTCAATGATGATTCACAAGGAGTCAGTCATGAGTCTAAATGAGTCAATGATGATTCACAAGGAGTCAATCATGAGTCTAAATGAGTCAATCATGATTCACAAGGAGTCAATCATGAGTCTAAATGATTCATTCATTCATTCATTTGTTCGTTCATTTGTTTGTTTGTTCATTAATTCGTTTGTTCATTCTTTCCTTCCTCCACTCTGTTTTCACACAGGTTCACTTGCACCTCCACCTGCTTTTACACTTGCACTTCCACCTGCTTTTGCACTTGCACCTCCACCTGCTTTTACACTTGCACTTCTACCTGCTTTTAGACCTGCGCTTCCAACTGCTTTTACACTAGAGCTTCCACCTGCTTTTACACTTGCACCTCCACCTGCTTTTAGACCTGCGCTTCCACCTGCTTTTTACACTAGGGTTTCCAACTGCTTTTACACTAGAGCTTCCCACCTGCTTTTACACTTGCACCTCCACCTGCTTTTACACTTGCACTTCCACCTGCTTTTACACTTGCACCTCCACCTGCTTTTACACTAGAGCTTCCACCTGCTTTTACACTTGCACCTCCACCTGCTTTTACACTTCCACTTCCACCTGCTTTTACACTAGAGCTTCCACCTGCTTTTACACTTGCACCTCCACCTGCTTTTACACTTGCACCTCCACCTGCTTTTAGACCTGCGCTTTTCACACTTGCGCTTCTACTTGTTTTCACACTTGCGCTTTCATCTGCCTTCATGCTTGCGTTTTCACTTGCTTTTAGATTTGCGCTTCCACTTGCTTTTATGCTTGCGCTTTCACCTGCTTTTACACTTGTACTTCACTAAATCATTAATTTGTATTGGCGTGCTTTGAAGAAATGAAATTTTTCGTTGTTCAATATTGCGCAACAAGAACCAGTTCGGTTCACGTTTCAAGATAAACAGTTATAAGCTATTAGAGATGTGATTGGTTTGCTGTTTTAAACTTTGCCTCTTTTTTGTTTGTGCTGGCAAATAATTGTGAAATACACTTCCGACCACTCCTAAATTGCCTTTCCCCACCAGCTGCCCACAGATTGCAAAAGTAGCTGAAATGTAGAAACTCCACCCACCCACTTATTAGCTTTTAGAATTGAGATAGTTTTCTGTTTTTAATAGTCTGGGCGCTGACTCCATGCCATTTTAAGAAACTCTACTAAACATACTGAAACAGTGCCTTGCTAATCGATCTGTCAGTCGAGCGTCCATTTCCAAATGGAGCGTCTTTTGTGAAGATGACGTGATGCTCGAGTTTAATGCGTCTGCGGTTTTTATTCGCCGTCTTACACATTATTATGAAATGCACCTCGCCGGCCGTGGTGCTTTTTCGGAGAACAAAGGCGCGCGTGCTCTGGCATAAGTTTAGGCACCGCCTCTATATTTGCTTTTCTTTGCTCCCCAGCTTTTGCCACCCACACTTGCTCCGCAGCTGTACTTTGCCTCTTTATAGGGCCTTTTTATTTGTCTTGCCAGCTTCCATAGTTTTTGTCTCTGCTTGCCAGATTCCATGCTTTTCGTCTCTGCTTGCCAGCTTCCAAATAATTGGGGAGCACACTCACTCTAGCCTTCGGCGGAAACAGCAGACTGCGTGGGAGGCAGCCTGGAGTTTAAACAACTCCAGGCCGCTCTACTGGGCGTGAGAGTGGCCTGCAAATTATGCTAATGTGTAGGCCAGTCTGACGGGAGGTTAAATTGCGTAGGTGGCACGCCAGAGTCACGGGAGGTACTACTCTGATACGTGCGTGTCTTTCTACCATACATGTACTAGGGGAGGTTTGGGGGGGTTACCCCCCTGCTGGAAAGGCCAAACCCCCCTCACCCCCCCCCCCCGAGACAGGTTAAGGGACCCCTCCCCCCGACCAAAAAATACAAGTACTAATAGTGGCGCCACTATTAACAAACTGGGTCAGAAATCACTAATTTTTAGCCTAAAATTCACTTGAAAAGCCTTTGGAAACCGAATTTGGCGTTTCCACTGCTGATATTTAAGAAAAATAGTGTTTTTGGAAGCTCTTTTTGTCATTTTTTGCTTGTTTTTAGCTTTAAAACGCTATTTGGCAGCTTAAAATAGCGATTTTTAGCGTCCTTACTGAAAAAAACGTGCTAAAAACGCATTTCTAGGCGTTTTGGAGCTTTTCGAAATTTGGGACCCCCCCACCTGGGCGAAACCCCCCCTCGACCCCCCACCTGAGGAAACCCCCCTACCCCCTCCCCCCAGGTCGGCCCGGAGCTGTTACATGTATGCTTTCTACTCATGTGCTATATTAAAGTCCATGCCAAAATGGTTGGCGGAGGCGGAAAAAAGCGATTTTCTCAAAAACTTTCTTCAAGACCCCAACTTTTTTTATATCAATCGATAGTAAATTACGGGTGCTACAAGATGCGAACGTCAAATCAAAGGTTCCACGCAGTTTTACATGTGTTCTTCGGGAAAAACCAATTTTCGGCAAAATCAAGTTTTTATAGAATAGTCAAATCGACAAGCGGACTCCAGATTCTTATTCTTTGTGCAATTGCGAGTTGGCTGATATGTACATGTTTGGGGATTCTCAAATTAGTTTTCCGGAAAAACGCGGTTTTCGGAAGGGTGTGCAAGTAAAAAAATTGTCTGCGATCCGTTTTACTATGGAAAATTGCCCAACATTTTTCAAATTTGACCCAAACGGTATAAACGGCCTGAAAACCGGCTCATATACACGAGTCAAACTTAATTTTGGTCCATAGAATCCATTTTTGCAGTCCGTGTGGCGCTATGTAGTCGCGTTTTCCAGTTATTTTCATTTTAATTGTTTTTTTGCAAAATGTTGTCTGACTGGAGCAGCTACTGTGAGTCTCTTCAGATGTTGCTCAAAATGTAACTCCTGGCGTAATTATAGATGCTGAATTCATTTCTGTCACCTAGAATACCGTCAGATTATTGCAAACCTAACTTTCGAGCACCCCGCTATTTGGTATGATATTTTAGCAATCAGCCTTTACTATCTTTGCTTGTTAAAAGAACACTGATTAATGCTTACGCCATCAAGTGACTGCAGCCTCATGTCTAACGTTATAGAGAAGCAAGTTCTTGCCCAAGGTATATCCTAATCTGCGCAGGTTTCGCTCTGAACACTAATTTGCGCAACAGCTAAAATCAGCTTCCTTCATAACTGGGATGGTAAGATAAGCACATAAATCGACTCTAGAGTCTTCAATGACTCTAATAATACTTTGGTTACTGTTCTAGCTGAAAAGGTTGCAGTGTTATGGCCGACCAAAGTTTACTAAAATTGCCAAAAATGGCCCGTTTTGACCATCAACTTTGACCGGCCATAACACTGCAACTTTTTGAGCTAGAATTTTCCATAGTAAAACGGATCGCAGACACTTTTTTGACTCGCACACCCTTCCGAATAACGCGTTTTTCCCGAAAACTAATTTGAGAATCCCCAAACATATATACATCAGCGAACTCGCAATTGCACGAAGAATAAGAATATGGAGTCCGCTTGTCGATTTGACTATTCTATAAAAACTTGATTTTGCCGAAAATTGGTTTTTCCCGAAGAACACATGTAAAACTGCGTGGAACCTTTGATTTGACGTTCGCATCTTGTAGCACCCGTAATTTACTACCGATTGATATAAAAAAAGTTGGGGGTCTTGAAGAAAGTTTTTTGAGAACATCGCTTTTTTCCGCCTCCGCCAATCATTTTGGCATGGACTTTAGTTTACTTTCAGATATCTAACAGTACACTGAAGTTGCCGTTCAGTGATTGGATGGCTGTGCTTGGCGGGCGTGGCTTGAGCCAAGTAATTATAAATATCGGCTTCAGATATAAATGGTTGTGTTCATTCCATGTGATTCAAGCCCTTCATGTAAGCCCTAGTTTAGCTGTTGAGATTGAAAATTTTGAAGAGAAATGTGCTAGTTGGATAACTGTGAGAATGGAGAATGTAATAGCGATGCAAACATGCTGGGCATGGTACTACAGGGTGTGCCAAAAAAAAAAAACAACCCAGCAGATTTTTCGCTGTAGCAACTCAACTAACCGAATGAATCCTTTTTTTAAATGAAATCAATAAAAATTGCACCAATCGTTGAAGAATTTATCAGTCTTTCATTCAAAAAAGGATTCATTCAAATCGGTTCAGATTCATGGTTGCAAAAGTAAAAAATCTGCTGGGTTCTTCTTTATCACTCTTGTTCATTGCCAAAATCTCTGTTTTGATTTTAAGGTCAAATATCTCAGGAACTAAGCTGGCTATCTTAATAACGGTACATCCATCTTTCAAGAATTTATTTATCTTTCATTTAAAAAAGGATTCATTCAAATCGGTTGAGATTTGCGGTTGCTACAGCAAAAACTCTGCTGGGTTGTTTTTTTGGCACACCCTGTATAACTTGATGCTTAGTAGCAATTTCAAGCGATACTGCATGCTCAACATGTACTGTAATGGGTTGGGCCGTAACACATGGTGCTTTGGTAAGTATTGCTGTGGTGTAAAGTCAATACTGAACAAGTTGCATGTCTTAACTGCACTTGATGTATATAAATGTATGATGTGCCGGTGGACCTTACGGCCCTACGATCAGACCTACTGTATGTGGCCCATTTCGCGACGTATATATAAATGTAGCAAGGGAGAACCTGTTCCAAAATACACAGGTAATACATAGATCCAATCCGGATTGGATTCGAAGGATATACGGTATATAATCTTACGGAATCTGTATCCCAACCCCGATGAAGCTATTCAAGTGATAGAGCTTTTATTTTTAGTCTCGGTTGTCTCAGAAGGTCAAATTTAGAATTGCCGGCTTGTTTTGCTCTTGGACCTCAGCAGCTCTGTCCTTTTTTTTTTTTTTTTTTTTTTTTTTTTTTTTTTTTTTTAACAGACATAATTGCCCGTTCTTTTCTCAGTGAGAGAAAGGGATGAATGTGAAATGCTTTACAGACGGATCCAACAGAATCCCAAAGCACATACATATACAAATTATTATAACCCAATTATGGCAGAGGTACCATATTCCGACACAGGCAGTTGGGTAACGTTTTTGTCCCAGTACCATACCATACCATATGGTCACCACTTCATTCAAGTTACATGCAATAAATGGCACCGGTACCAAATGGTAGTTCATATCTATGAACAAGTGTAAGCTACTGTTGTTTGTGTATACACATACACATTTACCATAAACAAAATACACATTGCTTTTTCAATGTGTATACACATGCACATCGAAAATTCCGATACACAATACCATACATAAACAGTACTTGAAATGTGTATTTTTGTGTATGTGTATTTGATCCACATACACATTCTCAAAATCCAATACCAAAGCGTAAGCAGTGCACCAATTGCACAACACTGCACCAACATACTAAACAGTGCCAAACTACCCAAGTGCCTGTACGCTACCATTACTCTATACTGCATAGGCCGTTAAGTTTTCACTGTTTCACTTTCATGAATGTCTAAGTAATCCCCATTGGGATCTGCTTAACTACAAGTACAACTTCGGAACCAGTCAGTCTTCTCTGACTCTGAAACTGAATGACTCCATGACAGACAAGACCGAAAATAGCACAAAAGTATCATGCAGACTAGAGAAAAGGAACGAAGCAAGTGCAATTAGCAAAGCAACTCATTAGTTTTTACCTTTCCGATGCTCAAAAACTCTAACTTCACCTCCCACTGATTTTCGGATCTAGCAGACATCATCACAGACAGAAAACATGACCAACAAACTGCTTCGTTTTTTGCTCTTCCCTTTGTTCATTCTGCCGTTGTCTGACGGCTAGCAAGCGGCAACAGCTTGTGGCAGCAAACCCCTGTAGAAAATGAAGGAAACCTGCACCCGCAAAGACGGCAGCATCTGTTTAAAGGAAAACCTTGTCGAAGTCCTGAAAACTGAGGTATAAACTTTTAGAACAAACAGACTTTGGTTATTGATAGATTCTATTATTAGCCAAGATTCTGCCGCTAACGGCATTTTAGCCACAAGGGCTGTTCTGGCTTATAACGTCAGCTCATCTTCTAGGGCTCCTTCTTAGACACTTGCACCTACAGTATTCTGACTTTTGTTATAATTTCTAGGTATAAAAATAGGCTGTACAGAGACCTTTTCCTGCAGCTTTTGCCCACAAACATTTGCGTTAGGAGGGATAATTTACTAAATGTATGTAGTTGTGTACTGCATAGCGCCAAACCACCGATCGGCAATCGGCCACCTGTTACAGACTCAGAACGGATGCTGAACAAATACTGGGGATTGAGCAAGAGGGAAAGTCAGGATTGCAGGGGGAGCCGTGTCTCTGCTGAATCCACAACTGCGGCCCCAACCAGTTGAATCAGTGCTGCTGTGATAATGATTAGCTGTGCGATTTACACAGGCATGTGCTGTGATACGTAAGCTGATCTGGTCAGTAACAAGCATCTCTTTCTTGTTCACCCCTTTCTCTCATTGACAAAAGAACCGGCAAATCCCTTCAGACAGAAGAGATGAGGCTCCATTGCAAAACAAGCTGAAACTCGAAAATTGGTCCCACTGAGGCGACTGAAAGCAGGTTGACCTTATAGATGTAGTCTTACTTTACACAGAGTTCTTTAATATCGGTCAGCTAAGCAGTTCAAAAGGACCTCGTTTAAGTACTGTAGTTCATAATTTAGATTCTTAAAAGCGTTGGGCGTTTTGAACAACGTTGTTCAAAAAACCACCAATTTGCTTTAAGAATCTGAGTTATGAACTGATTCTTAAACGAAGGTTCTGATTGAACTGCTGAGCTGATTGGTGACAGCGTAGGCAGAAATGGCTCGTGTTAGGCTTGCTATTCAAAGTGCCGCCATTGTATTTATCGTCTCGAGAAATCTGCTAGTTGGGACTCAGTTGGATAACGTCAGACAGAAGAGAAGCTGGCAATACAAACATGCTGGGCATGTACTATGACTTGATGCTTATTGACAATTGTCAAGTCTTTTGCATGCTCAACATCGACTGTATAGAGTTCTGCAGTGAAACACAATGCTTTGGTAAGTATCGGAGTGTGTGCAGTGGGCCACTGTGAACAAATTGCATGTCTAAAGTGCACTTGACTTTGATCATGTAAAAGCCTTATCCACTTACACAATATTAATTCGATAGTGAAGTGAGCAAATTCAAGTTTTCTCCCATTATAATCGATTTACTTGTCTTCAGTCTCTTATACGGCTGGCCGCTCAGAAAACGCTCAAAGATTTTGCGGCCGATTCAGCGATAACTTCTATACACTCTTCAAATAAGCGTTACGCGCCTTTTCGTGCATTTTAAGTTGTTGAATTTAGTGATCTACACTCTTTACTGTGGCTCATATATAAAATCAACTAAAGTCGCTTATTAAACTTTACAGTTTACTGACAATACAAAACAATTATCAAACTATACAATCTTTTCGCCAATCTGCAAATGAACATACTTTGGGACAAGTCGTTTTTTTCCAATGTTCCAGCGTCCATAGTGTTTCCAGCAATTTTTCATGGCCTGAGTCCAAGTCCATCATTTTCAGGTGTTACTTCTAGATTCTACAATATCGTTAGGTAAGAAAATTCGATTCATATTCATTATAGTTGTCCATGTATGACTCCACCAGTTCTTATAACTCTGTTTTCTGTGCAGGGGCAATAACGGCCTCGTTTTTGACAATGCCAAATTTCCACCACTTTCATGTTCACCCTAAAGTAAAAATCCGCAGATTTTTAACCGGATGTGCTAGAAAGCTGACCTTTTAAGGAATTAAAGACCACATAAAGCTTGGTTAACCCTTTGAATCCACCTACTCCATAAAGAATAGGTCGAGATGCATTTAGAGAAGGGTCGGAAAAAATGCGTTAAAGGTCGTGAAATTTTTTTTATGGAATCGGATTTGTCGGTATATATTTCAAATATATGTGCAGTTTTGCAGGGGCGGAAAAAATATGTCGGATTGACATGATTTCAGATGGCCGCGTTCAAATGCGAAGCGGTCTGCTTATCGACGGCGTTCAAATGCGAAGCAACAGGTTTTGACGGCGTTCAAATGTGAAGAATCCGCCGACAATCCTGCCTCAACGGCCGATGCTTGCCGTGGCCTGTTGAGCATGAATCAGGTTGGTTTAAATTAATCGTTATTGGTAGTAGGTAGCGTTCGTTCATTATTCATTGTTTACGGAAAGCTAAGCTATGGAACTAGTTTGTAGCTTTGAAATAGCCGTGTTTAGTAAATTTGAGGCTAAATTTGCCTAGTTCATCCTTTTGGGATGGCCATTGAAAATTATATGCATAAATTATCTCATAAACCTAAGGCCGGCCGTCAGACCAGTAGCCAGGTGATTGCATTGTTGATGTGTCTAGGCTAGGCATACCTACGTAAATGCTGTGTTAGTAGGACGGCCGTCTCTGTATGTATTGAGTGCTGCTACATGTGTGTAGGACGTGCCAGCCAGTCTCAGTCTGTGCCATGTTGGCGCGCAAAGCGTGGGACGGCGTGGCCGAGAACAAAGGCCGCTTTGTGTAGCAAACAAGGATGGGAGGGAAGGAACGGCCGATTGCATGCAGAACGCCAGGGCTACACTACTTTCGCTACAGTTTATTTTCTCTCTAGTGTGCGCCGGTGTTGGCCGTTTGATAAAGACTGGCGGCTAGATCGAGAAAACACTGCCACAGTGTAGCCGAGCAACGCGGCAGCAACAAGATCGGACGACAACAAACAAATACAACAATTGTAAACCACTTTTGTGTTGGAATTCGAAAAGAAAAGAAAATGTTTTCAGGTTATATGTGTACACGGTTTATATCTGATGGCAGAATTCAAAGATCGCCGAAACACAAAGTTGCACTATTTACAGCAAGACGACTTAATTAACTGCTCGCAAATGGATGCAAGGTATGTACAGTACGGACAAATTTAGAAAAAGCAGGCTGCTCTTCTGCCTTCATGGTGTAATTATAAAGTGGTATGAAGACCGGATTTTGGCAAAAATTTGCATAGCACTCGTCATACATGAGCCGGAAAAATCCGGAGGGGGTAGGGGGGGATTGGAGACCTCGGGGGGGGGGTCCGCCTAAAAAGGGCAAAAAAACGCCTATTTTGCCTTAAATAAGCGAAAATTTCCTCCCTCCGGGAGGCGGGGTGGGTGGGGGAGGGAAGGGTATGGCCGGCCGAGGGGGAGGGGTATACCCCCTTACCCCCGGCCCATGTATGGCACTCGTCTACTTGTACGGCTTGATTAGTGCATAGTGGCAAAAGAGTGAACTACCGACTACGGCGTTCGTTGAGGCGTGAATAACTTTGGCTGCTGCGCTTGCATTGATGCGTTTACTCCATTCCTTGAGCGTGCGGCTGCGTTCTGTCTGTTGTGTTAGTCTGGTCCATGCTATTTGCATCCCCCGCTAGACACGAAGCTAGAATTTCGGCTGGGGGTGGTAAATTTAATACACTAAAATAGCTAAAATCCCCTCCGAAACCGCACTTTTTAGCTGTATTTGAGTAAAAATTAGAGATTTTTTTCAGCAAATTTCGGCTTTGACCCCACCCCCTAGCCGGCGCCAGTCCGCAACTCCCTTCGCCGAATGCCCTGTAACATGTACATATGACCCCTTCATAGACCAATACCCCCTGGGACGACCATACCCCTGAAAACTGAAACCTCATACCCAGAAAGACACGGACTACGCTCGCTCCGCTTCGGTCTGGGTTTCATCAGTTTTCTCCGCTCCTATCTAGAGTGCGAACTGGTATTGGGTATTGGGTATTGGGTATTGGGTGTATTGGGGTGTTTTCCAGGTATTGGGTATTGGGTATTGGGTATTGGGGTTTTTACCCCCCAATACCCAATACTAATTGGGACAGGTAAAAATAGAGAAAAATCGATGTTGACCTGAAAAAATGATCTGAAAAAATCGAAAGAGTTGATCGATAATTCGGTGTAGGAAGCTGTTTTCGCGTGAAGGAGCCGTCCATAAACGATCGTTCCAAAATCACGATTTTTCCTCTCCCCCCTCTCCCAAAATCGCCTTGCGTCCTTTCTTGGGGACCCCTCCCCCTAAGGCGACGTCGTTTTTGGTTTACGCCTCTCCCGATAAAAGTGCAGTACATACAGTACTGTCCTGTTTTCTACTTACCATACTGCGCAATCAATAGAATAAATCCCTACAACCACTCTGGAAAGCTTTTCTGTATGTAGAAACCTCTCACAGAATGTACTTAAATTGAAAGTATACAATCGAAGTTCCCTAAAATTCCGAAAAATGCGACGTCGTTTTTTGCTAACCCCCTCCCCTCCTGGTGTGTGGTCTGTCGTCGCATTTCAGCCAACCTCCCTC
>JASANB010003615.1:0-52761 GCA_030248155.1 Sabatieria punctata
CACTATCGAACAGTAGATGTCTACAATTTTCGAACCACCTCCCTAACACCCGGTCTAATCTCTAAACTGTTGAATCGCGTCTACCAACGACAGAGTTCCTACGGAGGTCGCGGTCGAGTTTTCAAAGTCAACATTCGCGCTGGGATGATACTGTTCGATAGAGTCACGAACAACATTTACTTCTGCCACCCGGGAGCTAACACCGCTCTGCTGGATAGACCTATCATCATTCACAAACCTAACGACATCGATACCGCTGTGGAGAATATTTCTAGAAAGGATTTCCGAGAGCATCTGTTACAACAGGTTCCCAACTCGCGCTACGTCTACTTCCAATCTACTAGCGTTCAGTTCGTCGACACCATTGCAAAGTTTTCCATTGCGCGGAGCCTTGTCAGCCAACGATTTTCCCGATAGTCTAACCAAACGCAAAGACTTGTACTGTTTCGTCACCAGCAGTAATGGGAAGAACCTACTCAACGATGGTCTTTGTCTATTTCGCTGTTTGGCGGTGTTCCTAACCAAAAAAAAACCCGCAGAAGTGCGAATCAGAGGCTAAACGGTTGGTTCGCGTTTACTGTGAAAACCGACGTATTTCATCCACCAACTTCCGCGGAGTGTCTATCGGAGAACTGGAGCTGGTCGAAGATCTGTTCGGTTTGGGCATAAAAGTCTATACTATAGACCCCCGCGACGGAAAATACGCATTGACCCGACAACCTCAGTTGGGTAAAACGAAAGGGGTCTGTCAGGTGTTGGTGTTCAAGAATCGTCATTTTTGCCTGATCAAACCGGGAGAGGAAGACAAATTCTTGGGCGGATTTCAGTGTAACGAATGTACCAAGTTTTTCCGACGCAATCGCGATCGACTCTGGCACGAACAGCGGTGTAAAGGCGGTTCGCGAACCGTGGTCAAATCCGGTCAATACCGACGACAATCGAGCATCGCGGAAGAATTGGAAAAGGTCGGGGTGGCGGTAAACGATCCATCACACATTTTTCAACCATACTTCATCGTATTCGACGCAGAATCTAAAATGGAAAAGCTAGAGAACGCGTTTACCACAAAAACTGTCTACGAATATCAGCACAAACCACTGGTACTTTGCGCCGCAACCAACCTACCCAATGAACGGGTTAGACTTTTCATAAATCGGTCGGTGGGTGGAGAGGAAGAAGAAGAAGAAGGTAATCAGTATTTGAGAGAATTTTTTGAACAAGTGGAAGAATGGAGAATGAAATCGCGAGAGTTGAATTGTCAACGCGCCGGTTATTTGTTGACTACATTGGATGATATCGCGCACATGTTGCAAGGTGTGCAGTCGCAAGAACAGTACGTCGCGCGTGTGAAACGATTAAAGAAGAAGCTCGTCGGCTATTTGAGCCGTATAAACTTGATCTCTTTCAACGGTCGATCCTACGACATTCCGCTGATGCGCGATCATCTGCTACCGTTGTTGGAACGGTACAACTCCAATTTCGTCGCAATCGATGATAGCGATGACAGTGATGACGATGATGAATCGAAGGAAGATGAAGATCCAACCGCTTTGTGGACTCGAGACGATGGCATAAACTTCATCTTGAAACAAGGAGCCAGCAGATACGACGCGCTGCTGACCGATAAACTGCGCGTACTGGACGTTCTCAACTATATGGGTGGTCAATCGTTGAGTTTGCGAGATTTCGTGGCCAGCTTCTCCACAACAGCGAATAATGGAGCCAACGCTCAAATGGAAAAAATAGACAAGGCGTGGTTTCCTTACGAGGTGTTGAAACGGATCGACAATGTCGATGATCTGCGCAATTTTGGAATTCCTAACATAGAAGACTTTCTGAGCGATATGACCTCTAAGAACACGTTGGGCAACACCGATGAAGAAATAGAACACAACTATAGAGAATTTGTCAGACTCTGGATGGAGGCCGGTTGTCGCAGTTTGTACGATTGGTTGATGGAGTATGTGAAAATCGACTGTCTCTGTATGGTTCCGGCTTTGGAAACGTTGTTGCAAAAGTGGAGAGAGTACGGAGTGGACCTGTTCTCCAATCACTGCACCATACAATCTGCTATGGTCCCGGTGTTGTTGAAGTACGCTCCTCACAACGTTCACTTTATGGTACCGGACGAAGAAACTCTGCAACTGTTGAGAGAGAAGGGGATAACGGGAGGATTGGCCGAAATCTTTACCCGTCATCAAGAGGCGAACGTTACCTACATGAACCAGCGTACAACCGCTAAAACCGCGTTCGTGGAAAGCCTAGATGCTAACAGTCAGTATTTGGCGGCGTTGGCTTCGGAAATGCCCGTCGGTCCATACCTGGTTCGCAGAAAAGAAAGGATGTTCGCGCCGGAGCTCATGGGCGAAAAACGCGCTACTACGGCCATCCAATGGCTAGACTGGGAGGCGGAGCGCAGTGGTTGGTATATTAGACACAAGCTGAATGGAGGAGAGTCGGTGTTCTACCACGGTAGACAGATGCGTCCTGATGGTTACTCCGCCGAAATGGACACCATTTATGAGTACGATGGTTGTCATACACACGGTTGTACCAGTTCCGAATGTCCAGTGAGTCGGTTGAAGGATGAGGAGATCAGTCCTGTCACTGGTAAAACATATGGAGAAATGAAAGCTGAAACCGAGAAGAGAAATGAAGTCTGGGAGAGCAATCACAATCGTCTGGTGGTGATGAGAGAGTGCGATTTTAAACGATTGCTCGGCACTCACGTTCAACTGAAACAGTTCGTCCGAGATTGGATGTTAGGACCGCAACGGTTCGGTGCGAACACACGAACATTGTCAGAAATGGAGATAATCCGTCTGATTCAAAACGGAGGCGTTTTTGGATTCGCGCTGGTTGATGTAGAATGCGATCCAACGCATCCGAACTATGAAAAACTGAAACTCTTTCCACCGATCATTCGACACATCAACATAAACAGACGAATGGTACCCGACGAAATAGCCGAAATGGGCGAAGCCTACGGAATCGATATGGCTAAAAAACCGCGAAAAAACTTGGTAGCTTGTATGACTGGAAAAGAAGTGCTGATGTACACTCCGCTGTTGCGCTACATATGCCAGATCGGGGTGCGTATCGTGGCGGTGCACAGAGTGATCCAGTTTCAAGGCCATCACTTTCCATTCAAAGCGTTCGAAACGGAAATAGCGGAGATGAGACGGGAGGGCGATCGAGAAAAGAACACTATCGCGAGCAATATCGCAAAACATATGGGCGCTAGCGCGTGGGGAAAATTCGCTTACAACCCCGAAAAACGAAGCGAACATCGTATCGTCGACTCCGATCGGTTAGAACTGCTAGTAAATGGTCCGAACTACAAAAGCCATCTGGAGCTGGGAGAAGAGTTCGCCGAAGTGCAACTACGGCCGAAAGTGTACAAATTCGATATGCCTATTCAGATAGCCGTGGCCGTATTCGGAGCGGCGAAGCTTAACATCCTACGGTTTGTACACAGTTTTCTGCTCAAGTACTTCGACACAGACAAGCTAACGATCTGCGCCACCGACACCGACAGCGTTCTGGTGAGTTGGGCTAGCGAAGAGCCGGAACGCGATCTGGTACTTCCTCATCTGCGCCAACAATACGAACGAGAAAAGTATAAATTCGTGGTTGATGAGCGAACGGCGGAGGCGGAAGCCTACTCCAAACGCACTCCAGGTTTATTCAAAACTGAAAAGAAAGCGAAAGCTTTCATAGGTCTATCGGCTAAATGCTACATCATGGCCGATGAGACGGGAAATACGGTCAAGCACGCTGCCAAAGGCGTTTCGGTTAGAACGAACAAAAACATTCTGCGCTACGAAGTATTCAAACGAGCGCTCTACGAAGGCGAACCGGTCGAGTGTACAAACAGGTCTTTCCGTACCGCACCCATGAAAACTTCCGTCTTTACGACCACCAGTCGGCGCACGGGACTACAACCATTTTATGTTAAACGTAAACTGCTGCCGCCGGATTTTGTATTTAGCGAACCGTTAGATGAAGAGTTAGAATAAAAATGGTGTCATTCTTGTGAAAACATTATTCGACATTCATTTAACAGATCGTTTTCGTTCAACACTTCATCATAGTCGCTGGTTCGAATAGTTTGGTGCAATTCATTTTTCCACTCGGCGTCTTCATCCAACTTGGCGTAGCAATCGTTCGCACGAACAAATTCTATTCCTTCTTCAGCTTTTTTCAATTCCAGCACAACGATATCCCACCATCGTCTCATGACCAACCACTGTTCTTCCAATTCAGCCATTTTCAAACGAGATGTCGCTCCGCATCGTTCAAAGGCTTGAGCCATAGTGGTGGGACAGTCGCATCGGCGCAGTAGTTTATAGTCTCGCCTATACTCTTCCTCCCATCGATCGGGTACGGATAGGTTACAACTGAGGCAGAGTGAGCCCGTGATCGATTTCAACACATTGCGCAATCGATCTACGTAGAGAATTAGAAAAAGTCTGCGAAACATCTTTTCCTGCGACACCGTCAATGACGTCATCATGTCGACTATACATTAGACAACCCCCTTCTGCAAATGAACCTTTTTATACACTGAACGCCGCTGCATTGACTAGTCAGTTTTTAAATCATTTCGTTATACCGGCAGCAGAAAGCCAGAACCAGCAGAGAACAGAGTATAAAATGTACAGTACGTATTGAAACGAGATGTGGAGTCTTTACTAGTAGTCTTGCAGAACACAAATTATCAAACTCTTCAGTACATAGTGATTATGTATGTATCGGTACGGAAACCTTCCGCGCGATGCGTACTGTGCGCCGAAAATATAATAATCGGTGTTCTTTGTTAGAAACAAAATTATAGTCCACCACCGCCGAAGGGATGTGATTAATGCGTTTTGCTAAAATCGATGATGAGTCTATAATGCGTTTTTCATCAAAAACCTGGGTCATAATAATTATAGTCCGCGGGCGAATGAGTGTGATTAATGCGTTTTGCTAAAATCGGTGATGGGTCTATAATGCGTTTTTCATCAAAAACCTGGGTCATAATAATTATAGTCCGCCGTGGAAGGGTTGTGATTAATGCGTTTTGCTAAAATCGGCGATGGGTCTATAATGTGTTTTTCATCAAAAATCTGGGTCGTCGTAATACTTTTCACTTTATTGTTAAGCGTCTAGTAGTAGGACGGCTCGGCTTTTAAAACTGTACAACCGGTAGCGCGGTCCCCCCCCCACCCCCTTTTTTTTTTCTAACCGAAATAGAGTTTTTAGTCTTTGTAGCGCTTTGCTTTTGACCATTGTTTTAGAATTTGTGTGATAAACCAACAGCTTTGCTAGGCAGTCGTTCGTTCCCTAGCTTCCTCGCCACCCCCGTCTGAAAAAGAAAAATGCCCATCCGCACAAGTGGATACGCTGTGGCCATTGGTTTGGCCTATCCATATTTCCTTGACAACTTTGAAGTGGCCTCCTACCAACAGGCCTTGGAGCAGTGGGGAGCGCAAGTCTGGGATCCCATGTCGCCGGAGGCGCGCCAGACATTCAAAGCGTTGGCCGAAGAACTGCGCGCCTCCGGCTACCGACAGATCACCGGAGTGCAGGAACTTCGAGAAAGGGTAGAGGCAGTGACCACGCCCACCGGTTTATTGGCGATGATGCCATTCCAGATAAATATTTAGGCGATATTTTTAACTGTTACTGATGTTTATTAGTTTATTGTGTTAATATAGTTGAAACTCGTTGAAATTGTTGAAAGAAAAAGCATATATTACATTTAACTCATCAAACATGCATAACGATCAGGTCGCGAAACGGTGGCGCGAACTCTCCGATTCTATAATAATTTTCGTTTTTTTTCGGCAGAGACATTGTAGCTGTTCGACCGAGAGGGGCGGTTCAAGTGCTACCTCAGTTTGGACGCTCCTGGGGCGCACTTCGTTTCTGATCTCTGCCTAACGGACGATGGGCATTTAATGGTCAGTCTTCGGAAGGACCATCTGGTAGTGGTCTACAAACTGCAACCGGGTTCACGACGGGTGGAACTAGAGTAGTGTATAGTAGTAGTGTTTTAGTAATGTGCGTTTTATGCTAATAAACAGCAATGACATAAAGAAGGGCTTTTGGGCTATGTTCAAAGACATATTGCATCGGTTGGTCGGAGGGCAGAATTGTAGCGCACTGAAAAGTTTATCTCAATCATCATCTACCCCGACGCCTGACTATTACACCGGCGGACGCAGCAGCAGCAGAAAATCCAGTCTGACCGTTGGTCGGTCGCAGCGGGAAAAATTGAGTGGACGAATTTTTAAACTCGTCCGACGACGGCTGTCATGTACGTACATGGACTGGGCGGCGGAGAGCGACATTTTATTCACGTTGCGTCAGACCTGTTGGCCGACAGCCGACCTACATAGAACGGATAGGTGAAAAGTTTAATTGTGCGCGCGACGCACATTTCAGTCGCATAAACTAGTATCTGACGGTCGGTTTTGTAGTGCGTTGTTGATTTTAAACGTTAATCTACTATCATTACCCAGTTGTTGACTAAATTTCAATCCCGGACAGCTGTTTTACAAATAAATCGGCTTTGGTCTCATACTAGTACGAGTAGTATAGTAGGTGATACACTAGACCCTGTCTTGGACGTATCATACTAGTCCAAGATAGGGTCTAGGGTGTCACCTACTATACTACTCACACGTTAATTTCTGTCAAAACTCTGCAAAAATTCTCTCAAGGAAGTGTTTAGAAATAGAAATACAGTTTTTGCTATGCATCATACAGTCACTTTACTGTTTTGGAATGGTTGGTTATCTATCTAATTTGTTTGAAGAATTGTATAATTAAGCATTTTGGCTTTTTTTTAATTTTATGCATAACATTATGAAAACACCTTACTGAAAAACGTTAGCGGGCTCAGAAAGGAACGCCCTGGGTTCTTATGCACCTCAATCTCTCACTGCAAAATTCACTGTACATACATGCATGCATAAAACATGGTATTTGACTGAAGCTGAAGTTTTACAATGTACCTACGTACATTACATAAAAAGACTTTTGTGTACATACAGTAAGTTTCTTGCCTCTCGTTTACTTCCAATAGATATCGGACTTCCATTTTGGTGCTCCCTTTGAGGATAAATCAGGGTTCGTGCGGGACCTGGAAAGTCAGGGAGTCATGGAAAAGTTAGGGAATCAGGGAAAAGTCAGGGAATTTAGTGTCTGTCAGAGAAAAATTTGATAGCCGTAGGAACATCTCGCCGCCACATGGTCCTGTCAGGGCTTACAAACCACCCTTTCTGAAAATCGGTATTCTCACTTTTTATTACTACTTAAACCGAAAATTTGTACTCTGAATACCGTTTAAATGAATTTTACAAAGCAAATTTTTCGAAATTTTCTCACACTGGCTGGAGGGTTCTCACCCTGGTTGGTCAAGAATTGTGACTTTGGTCATGGAGAAGTCAGGGAAAGGTCAGGCAATTTTGCTATCCAAAAGCCCTGTAACCCTGTAAATACCATTGTAAGGATCGTAAATTTAGTTGGACTTTAATTCGAAGGTTACAACGTTTCTATGCACTTGGTCTTAATGTTGGGATGTATTTACAGCAAGCTGAAATTTTTATACAACTATGGTGGGTGACCCAAGATCAGGAAGAACTATTAGAAATTATACTCCAGATTCTAGAAAGCTGATTAGTTCTTTTGCCAATGTTAATCTACAGGGTGTCTCAAAAAAAATGATCACATTTCTTTTTACTGCCATTTCCGCAAATGTTGACCAAATAGGCTGAAATTTGGACTATAGGTGCCAAAATTCGGGGAATTTTATGTGTTAAAGTTTGGTGCACTAGGCTTGACTAATTCTCGAGAAATTTAAAAAAAAGTGAAATGTGATAATTTCAATAGCGAAAGCCGGTCACCGAAAAAACGTTACATTACATTATCGCCTAAACTCTAACGATAGCGTTGGAGTTCATGCGTCAACTTTTTACACACGAATTACCCTGAACTTCTGCGTTTACACTCCAAATTTCATCCAATACCGACAAAAATTAGAAAAGATACAGGGAAAGGAAATGTTTACATTTTTTGTGACCGGCTTTCACTATTGAAATTACCAAATTTCACTTTTTTTTAAATTTCTCTGGAATGAGTCAAGCCTAGTGCACCAAACTTTAACACATAAAATTCCCCGAATTGTGCCACCTATGATCCAAATTTCAGCCTATTTGGTCAAAATTTGCGGAAATGGCAGTAAAAAGAAATGTGATCATTTTTTCGGTGACCGGCTTTCACTATTGAAATTACCAAATTTCAGTTTTTTTGAAATTTCTCTGGAATGAGTCAAGCCTAGTGCACCAAACTTTAACACATAAAATTCCCCGAATTGTGCCACCTATGGTCCAAATTTCAGCCTATTTGGTCAAAATTTGCGGAAATGGCAGTAAAAAGAAATGTGATCATTTTTTCGGTGACCGGCTTTCACTATTGAAATTACCAAATTTCAGTTTTTTTGAAATTTCTCGGGAATGAGTCAAGCTTAGTGCACCAAACTTTAACACATAAAATTCCCCGAATTGTGCCACCTATGGTCCAAATTTCAGCCTATTTGGTCAAAATTTGCGGAAATGGCAGTAAAAAGAAATGTGATCATTTTTTGAGACATCCTGTACAAAAGTATTCGAAAAGTCACAAGTATTCTAGTAACTGTAAAACTGTAACAGTTACTACTACATTAGACTATCAGCACATAATAGTTGTCCAAAAAAGCGGTTTAAATCTATTTTTGTAAAACCAATTGAAATTTGGCATTTTTACGGAATTTGGCCATTTTAATGAAAAATACCCGATTTATATCCGATACCCGGGTATTTTTAAAATACCTACCCATACCCATACCCGGGTATGGGTATTTTAAAAAATACCTACCCATACCCATACCCAATTTAGATTAGAATACCCATAGCAACAGTAGGTATAGGATCCTGGGGCGAAGGTATTTGACCACCCAGGAGCTGAGTGAATTATCTGTTAGGGACCTACTGAGGCTGATTAAAGCCTCGGGTAGGTGGTAAGTTCGACTTGTTCGATTTCACTTATACGGGGCATCGAAATGGACCCTCGGGTCTGATCGTAGGGTCGTCTGGTTGACCCCCCGTCACATCGAATCGAATCGAATCGAACACACGCAGAAGGTTTTAGACGTAAATAGCGACGAAATATAATGCCAGAGAGGAGCGAAAAGGTAATAGTTGTGCCTATAGAGGCTGTGTTCGCCAACGTGATAATAATAATAATTAAACACGGGTTAATAATTAATAAAAGAAAGGAACCTGTTGGTTCTACCGGTTGCCAGTTTCCGCACAACAGACACGCACGTCAAGATCAAGTTTATTGGCAGAGTGCCATTACACTGAACAGCTCGGTAGCAAGGCGCGCGTTGAGCAAACAACACTGCGCTAGGCCTATGCATCCGGCCCAGAGCACGCGCACGAAGGTAGGCCAGTCGGCCAGTTGGAAGACACGCAATAGGAAATAACGCTATCAATAGACACTGATAGTAACCAAACAACTTATCGTGCAGCCTCCGTCCTGCCAAACTCGCCTCTGCATTTTCGGTCAGCGGACAGACCAACAGCCATAAAACCATTTGTCGCGAGCCACTACTCCAGTTTCATTGACAGGAAATTTGACAGACTGCTTGCCTTCACTTTGCCAATTGCATTTGCTCTGATCAAAACGCACTTTTGTCTACAATAAGCCTAAAAGGACATGCCGAAATTATTGTAATAATCCAGTCCATTCCTTTCCTATTGCATGGCAGACCATATTTTACCAATCAATCATTGGTTTGTGTTTGTTGCTCCGGTTGGCTGTGTCATGTTTTCACGAGTGATTTGTTTGTTCCTGTTGGGTGAGTGTTGTTGTGTTGTAGTTGAGTGTAGACAGATTTCTTTCAGTCAGTCTACTGCTGGCTCAGCCTGCCAAGAAGTCGGACGATAAGGAGAAAGTCAGAGGCAGTCACCGCGGCCGACCGGGCATCAGAGGAAGAGTGTCCATGCAGGGGATTGTGCGCAAGTTGTTTCAGCAAGTCCGACAGATCAGAGGAGATGTGGACGACCTGGACGACCGGATGCAGGACGTGGAGCACCAACTGAACACATCGTCCGGCTCAAAAGGAGAGACTGGAGTGGATTTGGAGCCCGACGTCATTTCCGACGATGAAAACTATGATTATGACTGACCTGGTTCGTTCTGACACTAGATTGTCTGTTTCTGTTCACTTTCTCAACTCATTTTCTGCTGCGCCTTATAAAAGCAACTGTCTCAAGGCTTGTGTCTTGAATTCAAAGACCACAGTATACTATATACTACTTAACTAAATCAGTGTTGGCCAAAAAAGACCACCTGGCCTTTTTTCGAGTTTTCAGACTTTACTTGAAACGGCCGCCATTCCGTTAAAAACATCTCTACTTTCAAGCCTTTCAATGGGGTAGCCCTGCCTACAAACAACTGGCTACAGACCGTTATCACAGGCTAGGACTTTTCCAAAACAAACAGTAAACAAATAATAATAATAATAATAATAATAATAACAATAATAATAATAATAATAATAATAATAATAATAATAATAATAATAATAATAATAATAATAATAATAATAATAATAATAATAATAATCGTGCCAAAGCATTTTCATTCGGTTGAAAATTGACAGAAAGGCGGCCATTTGAAATTGTTATTCGGAAAACTCGAAAAATAGCCAGGCGGTCTTTTTCCGGCCGAAACTTTTTTATCATAGTACCGCATCGTATCGGAACGAATCAACTACCTACGCACTGTTATACAGGGTGTCCCAAAAAAATGACAACATTTCTTTTTGCTGCCATTTTCGCAATTTTTGATCAAGTTGTCTGAAATTTGAAACATAAGTGCCAAAAAAGTGGGAATATTATGTGTTAAAGTTTGGTGCATCAGGATTGACCCAGTCCTGAGAAATTCAACAATATATAAAACTTAGAAATTTGAATTAAATGTAGAAACAGCATCAAAAATGGAAACTTTTCTTTTTGCTGTATCTTCTTTAATTTTGGTCGGAATTGAATGAAAGTTTGAATATATGCGCAGAATAACGGGCTGATTTGAAGATCAAAAGATGGCGCATGAACCCAGCCCAGCTCTTGACATAAAAAATCACGATCACAATACAACGACAACATTGATTTCCGCGCCCCTTAGCTGTAAAGAAGCTCCTGTAAGCGTAATTCAGTCTGTCACCCTAAACATGCTAAGAAATGTTTATGATGCTTATGGGAAACGGTTGCAGCAGTGTATTAACTCAAACGGCGGTCATCTGGATGGTGTTCTTATTCCTTAGTTCTCATAGTTTGCACATTCTTCATTTTGCTGCAGTAAAAACGCTGATTTTCTTTTGTTTCCAAGTACTAGCGATATGGACTGATTAATGCCAGAACTTTTGACCTACAAAATATCTGCGTCTATATTCAAAATTTCATCCAATTCCGACAAAAATTAAAGAAGATACAGCAAAAAGTAAAGTTTCCGTTCTTGATGCTGATTCTATATTAATTGAAATTTCTCAATTTCATATATTGTTCAATTTCTCAGGATTGGGTCACTCCTAATGCACCAAACTTTAACACATAAAATTCCCACTTTTTTGGCACTTAAGTTTCAAATTTCAGACAATTTGGTCAAAAATTGCGAAAATGGCAGCAAAAAGAAATGTTGTCATTTTTTTTTGGACACCCTGTAGCTACTGACGGAACTAAACTACATCACAGCTAGAGATATGTGCGTATTTATTAATTTGTAAGTCTATAAAGATACATGTATGTGTAGTGGCAAATGTTCAATTCATAGTCTAACTTTGTATTACTGGTAGTATGTTGTGTATGTTTGAAGAGCTAGTGTTTGTGTTGTGTTTTAGTGCAGTGGAGGCAGTAACTTCAAAATCTATACGTCTCTTTCAGCCCTGGCTTATCGCTCTAATCATTCTAAGCGTCTGGATATTTTTGGCCATCTTTTTGCTCATGCTCACTTTTGTGGCCAGACGAAGACATTCTAAGGTGAACAGGTTTTACTCAGGAAGGACTGTTCTTTTTTATCACCAATACAAATTGCAGGCATTGAGAAAGAAAAGGAAAATAGAACGCGATAACAAGTCACTGTCAGCCAAGACCGTAGAGGGCTTAGACGAACTTACTACACAGTCGACACAACAGACATCCGGGCCTACAATTTTGGACGCCCACCAAGCCGAGACCATGGTGCCGTCAAAACTGACCCGCTCGAAAGATTCGCAGAGCTCTTCGACCGACCGGCCCGCCGAAACTACTAAATCACATCACAATCTGCCCTCGAAACGGAATCGCACGCAAAAATCCAAGAGTTCAACCGCGCGTGAGGCATCTAGATCTAGAAAGGGACAACGTGCATGGACCCCTGTTCGATTTAAGCGACGTTGATGATTGACTGTTTTAGCGGATTGGTTGAAATTTCTTCTTCTGCAACTGCTACTAATTTTATCTTAAGCTTTGACGAAGTAAAGGTCAGTGAAAATCCATTGGGTGTCAATAAACCTCACCTGTAGAGGCATCGCAAATTAGAACTCAAGAGAAATACATAGCTACATAGCTAATAAAGTTTATTTGATTTGAAACGGGTTTTAGTCATGGATTACCTAACGCCAACTATTAACATTTCAATGAGTTTGTTTGACAGTATCTCACTAGTTGTCTACATTATTGTGCTCGTAACTCTAATCAAGTTTCGTCACAAAACACCGTTCAATTCTCCTTTCTTCACGTTTTGCCTAAGTTTGGGCATCTGCGATTTGTGCATGATCATCTACAGTACTGTTATGATAAGGTTCCGACTTTTCGGACTGCTCGACAATTTGGTTCTGAATTTCTCTACCGGATTTCTACCCAAACTTTCTACAATCATACTTTGGTACTTGGGAATCTGTCAGGCTCTGGGAACGATTATTTTATGCCTAGACAGATGTGCCAGTATATCATGGCCTGGGCGTTACGATCAGGTATTCAACGCAAGATACGTGATTCCTCTAACATTCTAGTACTTTCAGTGGTTCTCTGACAAATCGGTTGCCAAAATAGTCGTACTACACTGGATTTCCCCGGCAGTGGTCACTATACCGTTGGCGTTTACCACATTTTCCTTCACTAAACACAATCAAACTAGCCTTACGTTGCTTGATTTCGACAGCGCCCGCTTCAAAGGCGTAAGTATGGGAAAACAGTGCGCACTCCAAATTTCAGACGTATTAGGACTCCCCACCCCAGCCCAAGTTTACGCTTTGGCTCAAAATGAAAAAATAGGTTCATGCAGAACCGAAAAAGTAAGCAAAGGTAAAAAATAGGCTTAGGCTAAATAGGCAGTGATCAGCTACGGGGTGTAGTGTCCTATAGTCGTTTCAGATTTACCAAACAATTCTCCTGTTGGTGAGCTGTTTTTTGGTGGGTCCAATTCTGACTCTCTCTTACATCTTCGGCCTGGTTTGTGTTCTCTGTAGTGAGGACAGAAACTCAAAGAGAAAATCGCCCTACTCATCGAAACGAATAAAACTGGCCCTGATGTCGTTCAGTCTCTTTCTTGCGTACCTCAGCTATTGCTGGGTGTTAGTGATGATGGCTGTTTGGGTGTCTGACAATCCATCTTCGAGCAAAGCCCTCAACCCCTACTACATCTACGTCTGGCCAGTCGTGTCTGACCTGTTCACGCTGATCAACCCGTGGCTCCTGTTGGCCTTCAATAAAGACACCAGAAGCCATTTCACGTCGGTTGTGCTGCGCAAGGAATTGGTCGAAGTGGCCCCATCCTCTCTGTCGTCCCGAAGACGGAGCACTCGAACTACAACCCGTGGAAGTCAGCTGACTCTGCCTGCTCCTGCGAATCGGCTGGAATCTGCGAGTGTTGTTTCAGCTAATAATGCCATTTCGCTTGTGCAGATTGCCTGAATAAACCTTTCTCTAATCTGAATGCTGCCCAGAGGTGTCGCTTAGTGAACAGCATCTTTGATCAGAACCACAGGGATTTCAAGAAAGTAATTGGCTCTCGCTGGACTCAACACTTGAACAAACAAGTGAAGACAGATTCGCTGCGTCATGAGCAACCAAACGGTCGCTCCTAACCGATGGGGCGGCCTGAAGTGGCATGTGATGTACTGTTCTCAAGGACTGATCATAGGCGGCCTTAACTTGTTCATCGCAGTGGTCATAACCCGATTCTCAGCTTTGAGATCCAGGAAAGAGTACATAATTTTGGGTGCACAGATGGTGGCAGACGGACTCAATCAACTGGCTTACTTGTTCTGCGGTAAGCAGTGAAATCGGTCACGTTGTTGGCTCAGTGGTTAGACCCGGAATCTGTGAGGGCGGTTGTTTGGGTTCGAAACCAGTTGCCTAACAACTGAAAACTGGCGATGGCAAGTAGGTAAATGGGATCTGCCAAAGCACAAAAGCTACGCAGTAGAAAGCATTAGAGAAGGATGATTGAAGACCAAACTCATGGCAGGGCTGATGGACTGACACTTGCTGTCACTCTTCGAGGAGTGAACTGAATGATGCATGGCATGCTTGAAGCTAGAAATAAAGGCGATATGCACGCACACCATCAAATGAGGCTGCAAAATGGGCCTCACTGCAAAGCCCGGCCCTGTGTCTTGTTACAGTTAAACCAGACAGACGTACAGTGGTATGCCAGTAGACAAGCTTCCATTTTAAGGTTCTTACCGCATCATCCGACTGGCGCTGTACACCCCAGCTGAGCTTGCAGTCAAGGCCACCCCTTGGCAGTGTCTGCTGACGGCCCACAATCTGCTTTGGGTCTGGGCAGACACCGTGGCCAGCCTCATGTTACCAGTGATGTCCTTTGACCGGCTGATGGCCGTGTCCTTTCCTCTACAGTACATAGGTTGGTCGCGACCCTATGCCTATGTGCTCTTAGGAGCTACCTATGGTTGGGCTCTGTGTGGTGGGGCCATAGGGTTCATCTCAACCATGGTCACACGCGAGATGCAGGATGCCAATCAACCCTTGTGGAAGTGCGGCAACGTCAGTGGCAACTTCGCCATGTATTTCCCGCAGTTCAAGACCTACTACCGCGGCGTGCCCAGTCTGGCCGCTTTGTTGAGTATCGTGTTCTATGTGATGGTGGTGGTGCGCTACAGGTGGAACAATGGCAACTCGCAGGTGCAGCCTATTGGGGACAACCAGACTGCTCTCGAGATGAAACTGCAGAAACAACTGACCATCACCGTTGGTAGGTTCTTCTTTCACAAGCAAGGTTCTGCATTGGATGTGTCAATTCTGCAATTCTTGTAGCAGGTCGTCTGCCAAGGGAGCAAGGGTAAAAAGTCTGTTGATGATGCTGAATTTTTGCAGGCATCAGTGCCATGTGCACGTTGTTTCTCAATGTGTTGCCGTACCGATTAGGTCACTACTTGGATGAGTGGGGGTTCAATACCACGATCGCTTGGTTCATGGCCAGTCTCAACCCCTTGGCCAATGTGTTCATCTACCCTCTGCGCCAGCCCCACATCAAGAAGGGTGTGGCTGCCTGGATCAACTGCAAGACCATGCCTGAAGACCTGAGAATGTGGGCTGTTAACACAACAGCAACTTCGCAGGTACGTACAACACACACCATCAAATCGAATACAGACTACATATCTTAGGATTTTCCACTAGTCATTATTGGAAATGATTTAGAAATGTGACTACGGGAGAAAGTAGCTTTGATTCCGGCAGGTTCTGATTGGACACAAAATATTGTTTCAGGGAAGCACTGCTAATGGATCGCAAAGAAAAGGGCCTATCGTGTAGTCCCTACTGAATTGACGCTTACTCTAGATGTTTGTAGTCTAGTTGTACATTCCTGTGGTCTCAATGTGTAAAATTGACCTTGATATTGTGTGTTCTATGAATGCACTCACTCAACCAATGTTATTTATATCACCAGCAAAGCAATAAACTGTTGTTGTACGGCAATATTTGGCGCTTCATGCCTTCTCGTTTGTCTTCTCAGCCCAACCAGAAGAAGTACACGTCATAGGTGCTTGTTTGTGCGAGCTTGTTTTCTTTATCAAAAATACATAAACTTGAGACAAAATATTCAGTGTGATTTGACAAAAATAAATAACTGTTAGGTAGTTAATGAAACAGAATTATAAGGCATTTTCTCGTAGTTTGCGGTCGATTTTGAAACTGCGCACCGAATGCATGTAGACGACCACAGACAGAACTGTGCAGAAAAGCAGAAGAATCAGAATTGAGGCTCGCTGCACAAAGAATTGCTTCATCTGACCAATTGTATATCGCCCTCTCGTTTCCTCCTCCCACGGTCCGAAGGCCAGCTTGCGCGTAATTCCCAGACTCGCCTAGAACTCCTACATGTTAGGAACAGGAATGTACGGGTTGTGCGTTGAGTATGATAAGCCGACTTCTGTCCCCCATTCTCCCACCCGGCAACAAACTGTCAGTTTTTAGCTGAAAAGCTGAAACCAAGGGATGGGTGAATGGAATGGATCTCCTCCCTTGTAAACCCGAGAAAAAATGTCAATCATTACTTCGACATCGCATGAGGTCTCAACTGTCAACGGCATCAGAGTTTGTGCTGTTTTCTTTTTTCTGGGACTGAAACTCTTCGATAAACTGTCAACCACCATAGAGGTTACACTGGCGCCATTTCTCTTGCAGATTGCGCGCTTGAGGCGATGGATGAACATCTGGGAGTAGACCAACCGGCCCCAGTCTCTCGAGCCCTGGCTTCTGCTTCTCGTAGGAGCAGACTGCTTATTGTCGACCGTCATCTTGATACTAATTCAGTGTGTCCTTTCAGAAGACTCAGAGGTAAGTGTTGCGTAACGATTTAACGAGTCTCTTCAACTGAATTGTTTGCGCTCTGCTAATGGAATTGGCTTGTTTCTTCCTAACAGTGCAGAGGCGATGTTTGCGTCATTCCGAGTTTGACCTTTGTGCAGTGAACAAACAAACCCGACAACTGCGTAGGCAGGCACGTATATACTGTACCTAACTAAGTTCCTTCCGAGTCCATGTAATCAACAGATTCGAAGAGAGTCTCATTAGCCCTTTACAATTCTGATTTGCGTGGTGAGACGATAGCGCTACATCGGAAGGGGCAATTAGAACAAGTTAGCTTAAATGCAAACTGCTGCACTTTTTTGATAGAAAGACGCTACCATACATAAAGTTGGGAGGAAAGGGGGAATTTCCCCCAGCACCGATTTTCCGAGAAAATTCCCCCCAGCCGAATTTTGGGGGGGGGGGGGATTTTTTTGAAACCCTATTTTAGGTTTCTAAACCTGCAAATACGGTTCAAAAAGCCCTGGTTAGGGTTTTAGAGATCCTGAACAGGGTTTTGCAACCCCAATTAGGGTTTTAGGGGCCGTCCATAAACGACGTCGTTCCAAAATCCCGATTTTTCGTACCCCTCCCCCCAAAATCGCCTCGCGTCCTTTCTGGGGCCCCCCTCCCCCTAGGTGACGTCGTTTTCCGTTTACTCCCCCCGATAAAAGTGCAGTACATACAGTACTGTCATTTTTTCTTGTTGCCAGACCGTACAATGAATTGAATAGATCCCTTCAGCGACTCTGGAAAGCTTTTCTGAATGTAGAAATCTTTGACAGAATGTACATAGATCGAAAATAATAGATTTGTCTGCATCTGTGGTGTATTGGTGAGTATCTCGGCTCCCATGCACGCGGCGCATGACACATAGCGGGTTCGAGTCCGTCTCGGCCCATCCTGATTGCCTCGCATGTGGCCCATCTGGGTTATTGGTGGATTGTATCTGGTGTACATGTGCGTTGTATAAAGTTATTTTTTTTTATTAGATTCAAAGTTCCCTAAAATTCCGAAAAACGCTACGTCGTTTTTTGCTAACCCCTCCCCCTCCTGGTGCGTCGTCTATCGTCGCATTTCAGCCGACCCCCTCCCCCCTCTGGAACGACGTCGTTTATGGACGGCCCCTTAGCAGCCCCAAATAGGGTTCCAGAACCCTCATTTGGGTTACTGAAACCCAAAATAGGGTTCCGGGACCCTAACTTGGGTAACTGAAACCCTAAATAGGGTTTTTGGAGGCCCAAAATAGGGTTCCTGAACCGCAATTGGGGTTTTAGAAGCCCTAAATAGGGTTCAGTAACCCTAATTTGGGCAACTGAAACCTAAATATGGGTTACTGAAACCCTAAATAGGGTTCAGAACCCTAATTTGGGTCTCTGAAAACCTAAATTTCTGGACGCCCAAAATAGGGTTCCGGTACGCTAGTTAAGGTTTCAAAATCTCTAAAGAAGGTTCCAGAAATGCATTTTAACAGTATTAAGTCGATTAAAATGGGTTTTTTTGCACGTTGTAAAGCAAAAGTAGCTTTTCTGAACATTTTAAATGAAAAATGAGTTTGTTTTGCATGTTTTAAAGCAAAAATAGGGTTTTAAACTGTATTTTTGCACTTCAGACAGATTTTTTACCCGATTTTTAGTCCTAAAAACCCTGTTTTCAGCCGAAAAGAAGGTCGCTGAAACCCACGTTTGGACACCAAAAGAAGGTTGCTGAAACCCTCTTTGGGCATAGCCCTGAAACCTATTTTGGATCAGAAAAATTCCCCCTAGCCGAAAACCCAGCTTCTTGTATGGACGCTACTATTAAGGGGTTCGTGTTTATACAGTATGGGCGAAAAAATGTCCTGCCCCTTTTTCGAACTTTACTCAAACGATTCGTGATCTCGATCGTGCTCTTTATCGAGCTTTCGAACTTTACGACCTTTATAGAGCTTTACGAACTTTACGACCTTTATAGAGTTTTACGAACTTTACGACCTTTATAGAGCTTTACGAACTTTATCGAGCTTCCGAGCTTTCGAACTTTACTCAAACGATTCGTTCTCGATCAGTTGTTTATCGATTTGGCTGAAATTTTCAGGATTGATTACAATGACAACTGGTCACATGTTTTACAAGTTTGGTACCAAAATTCTAACCCGTCCTGGTTTTATGACCTGAAAACTAAGATTCAGGGTTGTTCACTGAAATTCAAATTTTTTCGGCAATTCAACGATGATGGGTCTGAAACTTGTAGGAATGATTTGCATCGCCATTGGGCACAACATACTTACTGGGCAGCCCTCTAGGTCAAAGGGCACCAAAATTGGGGAATTTCAAAAACATGACAAAATGTGACTTTTCTTCGTAAAATCAGTTTTGACGATTTTCGATTTTCTTAAACACTATGTTGAAGGTCTCTATAATGTAACAGAGTTCAAACAACAAACATGTAAATAAGTGTGCAACATCCATTCCATAAAATGATGGGCGCTTGTGCCAGTATTAAAAATTATAGACCAATTAGTCTTTTAAATGCATCAAGCAAAGTTTTTGAATCCTTAATTAGGGAAACATTAGTGCACTCCTGCTGCAAGCTCGAAAGTTGCTCTGTAAGCTAAAAGACATTGGTGTTTTTGGTAAACTGCTCAGTTGGCTAGAGTCACACCTGACTGGACAGCAACGGTATGTTAGTTTAGATGGTGAAGTTTCCAAGTTACAGCCTGTAACTTCTGAAGTACCACAAGTAGCTTGTTAGGTCCAGTGTTATTTCTAATTTACATAAACCACCTTCATACATATTCTAGCATTACCCTTGTTTTCTCAAGACGGTGTCATTCTCAACGTATGAAATTTTAACACACAAAATATGACGAGTTTTTGTAAATTTCAGGTCATTTGGCGAAGATTTGCGGAAATAGCAGCAAACAGAAAAATCTCTATTATAGGGCAATTTCTGTAGGCATTGAATGTAACGAATTTTAACACACAAAATGCCCTATTTTGGAAAGTATGTTACAAATTTCAGCCAATTTGATCAATACAGTATTTGTTGAAATGGTAGCAAAAAGGAATGTTACGGACACTCGGTAGAAGCCACGGCTCAGTCCGACCAGCCGTACTTGCTCCTCAACCTAGCATCCAGTTTGTAGTCGTAGAGAGAGTAATAGTAGACAAGAGAGCAAAGAATGAAACAGACAACCACTAGCATAATCATGAAGGATCGTTGAGAAATGCACTGCCGTAGCTTTGCAGCTCGCGATCGACTGGTCAGCTGGTCTTCCCACGGACCGAAGGCCAGCTTGCGCGTCAGGTTCGCTCCAAACTGAAACCATTATTGGCATTTGTAGACCATTCAGAATCCACTCGGTTGCTGTTTTGTGTTTCTAGGTGCTGTACTTGACATAGTCTTGTGGGTTTCAACACGAAAGCATCATGTACTACGGTAGCTAATTTGAAAAACTGCAAAAGGCCTAGTTACGCTGCTGTTTTTCCTTAAAGAATTTAAAAAGTAGGCCAAATATTGCAGGCAAGTCTAATGGCTCTGAAATACGTAAATAGCAATGCAATGCATGCATTTAACATGTATTTTGTGAGAAAGTCAACTTAGGATGTTCAAGCAACTGTTTTGGCGGATCTGGCTGAAGCTTCTGAAAGCGCCAATGTAGCTTGAATAACAGCACCTGAACCGTTAACTTCGATCAGTGAATATTTTAGACAAAAATTCATCAAGCTCACAAGGAAGCCGTTACTTGTATGTACTGTGGGAAACATATATGTTTTATGTATATGTTTTAAAACATAAATATGTTTGTTTTCGGAAAGCATATATGTTTATGTTTCTCAATATGTTTGCATGTCAAATATGTTTTGCATTTATATGTTTTGAGGCCAATATGTTTCTGGCAACATATACATATTTTTGCTATAGGAATTCATTATTTCAAGACTTTTGGTTGCTGTTTGACAGTAAACTTTTCCAAAATCTGACTTTTAAACTTATTGAGTCTTAGTATGCTATATATATTGTTGCAAACCGTTTTAAACAGGAAATTCAGTATCTCAAGCTTGAATATCGAAAATTAAGACAAAATTTAAGTGAATAAGTGACTTTTACACAAATATGTTTTATGTTTAAAAATATGTGCATATTCAATTTTCAGAAACATATATGTGTTATTTATATGTTTGATTGGCGAAAAACATATATGTATGTATTAATTAATATGTTTAATATGTTAATATAATATGTTAATATATATTAATATGTTTTAAAAATTTCGATATTTTCCCACGGTACTTGTATGTACATGTATGTATTTTCGGGTCGGGTCTGGGGGTACGTATGTAAGGCAGGTGTGAGGAATGATCGGCTTACGTCAGTGTGCACGGGAGGAGGCTCACTGGTCTGAACGTGCAGCAGATGTGACAAAGTGTTTCTGCGAAAGATTTCTGGCTTCCGCTGCAAGATAGGACTGAGCGCCCTTGGGATTATGCTGCCATAGGAGGAGGCCAAGCTGACCATCGAGTCCATCAAGCCACTACTGGTTTTCTTTCTGGAGAGCTTTCTTTTGAGTCGGTGGATGAAGATATGCGAATAGACCACTTTGCCCCAATTCCGGGAGCTGGGACTTCGCGGACAAACGCGACGCTCCTCCTGCGCCATAGTTAAACCTATCTAACACTAATTAGCTTGCACACACACAGCATGCAGTCTTTTATATGATTATGTTGTTAGTCGAGCAAGATATTTAGCGCATCACTGGTTCACACGTCCACTGCTTTAGAGGGACGTCGCTGGTGTGATCGTTTAGACTTGGGTGACTGGGCAGCAGACTTGGCAGCGCTGGTGTCCAGTGTTTTTACGTTCATTTCTTCCTGTACCTCCATGAAGTTCTCTACCATTACCGTAATTGGCAGTGACAGCACTAGTACACCGCTGGTAATGGCTAGACTAGCTACCAATTGGCCCACTGAAATTACAAATACATACAACTAGAGTGCGAACTGGTATTGGGTGTATTGGGGTGTTTTCGAGGTATTGGGTATTCTAGTTTTTATCCCCCAATGCCCAATACTAGTTGGGACCTGTCAAAATAAAAAAATCGACGTTGACCTGAAAAATTGACAGAAAATCGAAATTATCGATGATTGGGTTTAGTAAGCTGTTTTTGCGTTAATCAACTAAGTGTTAGTATAATTTCTTAGTGCCCCGCTCTTCTGAGTAGTACACCAGTAATTAATTTCCCTTTTCTTATCTAAAATAAAAATTGTCCCATTTCTAACGATACAGAACAAACCAGTAGCGTACATGTACAGTACAGGCTGTGCGGGTGGTGCACCCTTTGGATTCAGGAAAATAATTCATCGAAAATAAGAAACGCGACTGAACTACGCATTATTGAGCACTAAAACTGCTAATTTCTGCTAATTTTACACTCAGATTGGGTTTTATACACTTTCTCAAAGGCTATTTTTTCAAAATTTTCGCCCTGATTGGGCAGTGGCTCAACCAGACCTCCTTAAAAATTTTAATTCCAGTGCAAAAGATTCTACTTGCATCACTGGAACTGTTCACTGAAATGGAATTTTCGGCCTAGATTTCAGATTAGACCGAAAGCTAAAAGATCCGTCCGCTCAAACTAAAACTCGAAGTGAGTTCTGGATTTTTGGGACTACCTGTATAGAAAAATGAGATAAAAGTAGGCTTAAATTGGATGTAAATGAGCTGAAAAACAATATTTTAACCTATTTAACCGAAGTTTACGCCAAATAACCTTGATTTTCGGCCAAAAATTGGAGATTTTGGCTAACTACCAACCCCTCAATACCGCTCAGTAAACTCAGTATTTCAAAATTCTACAAATCTTTTCTTCAGCCGAAATGCTAGCCCATGACTGAAGGTCATTGCATGCACGTCACAGATTACAGAAGACAGGAAGGATGAGCAACGAACGAGGGGGGTTCTGGGCATTTATTGCTCATCGGACATTTAGGGTACAACACCGGCCCTCAGAATGTCCACTCTGCTCAGCCCAATTGGTGTTGTTTGTCAGCTAAATTTTAGTGAGTGGTTCTTTAACTGGCAAAAAATCGTTCAAAATGCGTTTTTTGGCTCAAATATGGCTAAAGATTGTATATTTGCCGTCAAAATCAGCAGTTTCACTCTGAAATTGTAAAAAATGGCAAAACCTGTTCCCAATTAAAAGTCGAAGCGGAGAGAGGGTGAGGAAAAATCGTGTCAAGCGAGTCTCCTCGATCCAGGTACAAAAATGGACGTTGTTGACGTGGTCAAACAACAAACAAAAAACAGCATGGCCATTGACGCAAACCCAAAGCGGCGAAAATTTGCAAAATGGTACCTGTCGTGGTGGGGTACATGTCACCGTAGCCAACAGTAGTCATTGTGACAATGCACCACCAGAATGAGCTGGGTATGCTGGTGAACTTGGTATCAAACTCGTCCTTTTCCACAAAATAGACCAGTGTTGAGAAGAACATGATGCCTATACCAACCACTGCACAAACCATTCCCAGTTGCGGCAAGCTGCGCTTCATTGTCTTGGCAAACATCTGCAGCCCGGTGCTGTACCTGCCCAGTTTCAGCAGTCTGACAATGCGCAGCACGCGAAGAATCCTCACCACCAGAAGCGCCCCCTTCAGGTCCTGCAGATGCGCTGTGTTCAGTCCAAAGGACAGCAAAGACAGTTCGATGTAGAAGGGAATGATGGCGATCAAGTCGATCAGGTTCAGGAACTGCAGAAACACTTTCTTCCGAGTGGGAGTAGAGAGGATTTTGGCCAGGTATTCGATCGAGAACAACGCTATACAGCAGGCTTCAATGTATTCTAATGCCGGGTGGGGCTCCGGCACTGTAATGCTTTCCGTTTTGTTCGCACCAACCTCCACTGTTTGCGTGCGGTTCACCTGAAACCGTGGACTGTTTGTTTTCGGTTTCCGAAAAAACTCAAGCCTTTTTTTCCGTTTTTCAGAAGGATATTTTTCGAGTTGACAGAAAAAGATTTTAACAATAGCTTTTTTGTGCAGAATTCAATAAAATAACGTGAGTTTTATTACAAAATGCACGGATTTCATGTTTTATACTTGTAATTTGATTCAGAACACCATAAATTCATCAACAAAAGTTGCCTGGAAAATGCCTCGGTATTCTTTGGGAAAAAGCTCCATTTTTCTTCTTCCATGCAATGTTTCAAAACCTTCTATGACCATGAATTCAAGGCATTTGAAGCAACAGGGTCCACCAAAAAAAACAACCCTGCAGATTTTTCGCTGTAGCAACCGCAAATCTCAACCGATTTGAATGAATCCTTTTTTAAACGAAAGATAAATAAATCGTTTAAATATTGCTGGTATTTTCATTAATTTACTCTGCTTAGTTCCTGAGATGCTGACTCTCGAAATCAAAACAGTGATTTTAGCAGTGAACAAGAGAGATTTTTATTATTCTGCACTTCGTAATAAAACGGATTCCTGCTATTGCTAAATGCCTATTGGAGGCTTTACTGGTGACACAGAAACTCGGTTTACTTCAACACTAAAGTACCATTAGCCCCAGCAGTAGGAATCTGCTTTATTATGAAATGCAACAACTAAACTGTGAATCTCAATAAAAATGACACCAATCTTTGAAGAATTTATCAGTCTTTCATTAAAAAAATGATTCATTCAAATCGGTACAGATTCATGCTTGCAAAAGTAAAAAATCTGCTAGATTGTTGTTTATCACTCTTGTTCATTACCAAAATCTCTGTTTTGACTTTGAGGACAAATATCTCAGGAACTAAGCAGGCTATCTTAATAAACGTTACATCAATCTTTCAAGAATTTATTTATATTTCACTTAAAAAAGGATTCATTCAAATCGGTTGAAAATTGCGGTTGCTACAGCGAAAAATCTGTTGGGTTGTTTTTTTGGCGGACCCTGTATTTTATCCAGGTATTGAACCTAATTTCTTTGAAAACTTGCGGTGTTTTTTTCAACTTTGATTTTTTTGAAAACCGGTTTGGCCCGGCCTCTATGAATTTTTGTTCGAACCTCACCTGAAAAGTCTTCATAGATCCCATGACCAGGCCAGCGTTGGAGACCAGAACGGCAAAAATAGAGACCAAGGAACAGATCCTAGCCAGACCGGACGACTCAGGCACCTCGCAGACATTCCAAACCTTGCGTCTCAGCGATCCAAGACAGACGAATTCGAACTCGTCGTAAGGATTGATGCACTGTCCATTGGGTGAAATTGCATTCTGGGAAGAGGACTTTTTCGGCGCCGGAGGCCAGCAACACTGGGCCAGATAGGCATCTCTCAGATTCCAGTAGGTCAATTCTGCTGCGAACGCGTCCAAACAAGGAAGTGACGGCTTGTGACACTGACCGGAGACGTAATAGAGAAAGATCGGCTCAAAGAGAGTGGGTGCACGCTCGAAAAAGTACTCCTCTGACTTTTCCAGGAACGCATCGCAGACCGTTAGCCGGCGTTGATGGTCGTGTCTGGCGAATTGGTAGAGCAGACTTTTGGGCTCGCGTTTTAGCAGCGTTTCCACTCTTATCCGGTAGCAACTTCCTCCAATGTTCAGCTGGAGCACCTCTCTGGTGGGCGGAGTTGGTAGACGTTCTGGCTCAGCCCATTCGATAGTGGCTTGTGGCCCAACCTCATCCTCATCCTCATCCTCTTCTGCTAGGTCCTGGTCCTTACTTACTGTAATCAGAGGCGGCGGACACTTGAGAGGCAAAAGGAGAGGGGCTGAAGAAGAGTTGGGTACTTGGTTTACCAGTGCGCGGCGCAAGGTGGGACTTTCTTTTGGATCCAATTGCAGTACTGCTCGGGAGAGTCTGCAAGATCAAATGTCTTACAGTTTCTGTAGCAGTTTCTGTACTCTATGTAGACTATCTATTATCTACAACTAAAAAGCTGGGCACTAAAAGTTTGGGCTTTGGCCTCTACTGATTTTTGGAACGCAATTTTTGTTGCTTTTTACAAAAAAAGTTTTTAGTCTGGCTTTCCTAACGATTTTTGAATCATTCTTTCTACTGTAAGGAACCCTCTCTCTGAATTTTTGCTCATAATATCCCAGGCGCTCTCTGTGTCATGGATTATTTGAGGAAGAGTAAGACCATATATGTAGGAGGGGCTTGGGGTTACCTGCCGCTGGTAACGCCAACCCACTAGTGTTTCCGATCAAATTAAAATTAAATAACAAAATTAAATTGTTTTGGCCAAAATCACCAAGTAAATAGCAATTTAATAACAAATTAAATTTCTCGCGATGACTGTCAAACAAATTAAAATTATATTAAATTTAGTAAAATTGGCCTAGAAATTTGATATAAATTTGATATGAATTTGATATAAATTTGCTTGATTTGGCAGTTTCACTAACCAAAGCCTGGCTACAAAACAACAAGTTCAGTCCAAAGATGACCTTCTTCATGCTTAAAGCAAAGATATTAACTGATTAACTGCTAATTTGTAGACCATTTGTCGCCATCTGAAGCAAGGTCAACTCATTTTGGACTGACACGACCTAGGTTTTGAGCTGTTTCCTCAGGAATTGAGTATTGATTTTAGCAAATTTATATTTAATTCATATCAAATAACAAATTTGTATCAAATTTAATTTCAGAATTTGGGTACCAAGCAAATTAATAGCAAGTTATTTTCCTCTGAAGGCTGAGCAAGCAATTTAAAAGTTATTTAATTTAAAAATAAATTTACTCGGAAACACTACAACCCACCCGTCACCCCCAAAAGAGTTTAGCAACTCCCTAACCCAAAGATAGAAGTACTATTTAGTTTAGTAGCAGCTACATATATTACTGTGACAAACTGGCTCAGAGTTGACGAGATGACTACTTCTTTGCTTAAAATCCTCTTAAAAATCGTTTGGTAACAGAATTTGTCGTTTCCACCACTGATATTGAAGTGTTTCTAGAAGCCTTTCTGTCATTTTTTGCTTGGTTTTAGCTCAAAACGCTCTATGGCAACATAAAATAGCTATTTTTAGCCTCCTTACTGAGAAACACGTGCTAAAAAACGTTCCTGGGCGAAATCCGCTGGACCCCCACCTTGGCTGGTATGCCCAGTTCCCCACCCTCCCTTCCGGCCCACACCTGTTACACAAATGTACATTGTACAAAGGCCGTCTTTTTGAAAGTTGAATCGGGCCACGTCCTGCTGATGTGGGTTTGGGGAAGAGAGCAGCGAGGACACATACCTGAGCCCCGAAGCAATCGAACGAGCCATGCTCCTACCTAGGCTGGGGCTGCGACAGCAGACGTGAACTGGTCTGATAGACTGCCGAAGCTGACCTCATTAGCAGACCTACCTTCTGGCCCCCAACATGGCCACTGCTTTATGGCTCTCTCAGCCAGGCTCCATTAAACTGCTCGATCAGTCACCTTCCTGGCTCCTCCAACTTGGCCGGCTGCTAAGGCATTCATAAAACTATTAACCGACTCAACTGCAGCAGCAAACGATGCGCCCCAGCTTTTATGCATTGATTGGGCGCAGAGCAGACGTTTTGCTGCTTCCTGCTTTCATGCATTTGATGACTGCCGACCGAAAGTTTACCACCTCCTCTAGCGCTTGGGACGCTACCATACATACATGTAACAGGTCATCCGCCGATGGGGTAGGGGGGGTTGGGGGAGTCTGGCGCCGGCCGGGGGGGGTCTGAGCCAAAATTTTGGGAGGGGGGTAGGGCACTAAAAAACGCTCAAAAATCGAAAAATTCGCAATTTCTTGGCTAAAAATCGCCAAAAATCGCTAATTTGGGCGGAAATACGCTAAAAAGTGCTGTTTTGCAGGCGATTTTGGCAATTTTTGTGTCTGTAATTCTAAAAAATTGCAAAATTTTGCTCAAAAACTTACTTGCCAGAAAAATCGGGGAGGACGGCGAAATCGTCTCGGGGGGTCCCCATCCGGGGGGGTCTGGCCTAAGTCGGGTGGGGGGCAGACCCTCCAGACCCCCTGTTACATGTATGCTAATGCTACCATACATGCCTTTAACAGGTCCTAACTAGGTTTTGGTATTAAGTCCAAGGTGAGTTTTGTCAAAACCCTAATTAGAGGAAAAGACATAAAAACCGTCGATACAAACACTTATTTGTAGAATGCCCCGAGAAGAGAACACAAATAGATTAGTAAAGCAAAGTGGAGCCTAAGGGCTGGCTACGCCGCTTTGAACGGCGGTTTTTGCCGAGACAAGTAAAAATACTTTTAGTCTGTTTTTATCTTTGTCCAATCTGCGCTTGAAGCAAGCCAATGAAGGAGCGGATGCCGTATGTTCAGAGAGACAATTCCAAATTCCTAAATTGGTAGTTTGAGTGATTTTTTGGCTAAAATCCGGTGTGTAACGTTTTATGGTGGAATAGTTGATACCTAATACCTGATACCCATACATGTACTAGGGGGGGGGTTTGGGGGGGTTGCCCCCCCTGCTGGAAAGGCCAAACCCCCCCTCACCCCCACCCCCCCCCCCCCCCGAGACAGGTTAAGGGACCCCTCCCCTGACCAAAAAATACAAGTACTAGTAGTGGCTCCAGTATTAACAAACTGGGTCAGAAATCACTAATTTTTAGCCTAAAATTCACTTGAAAAGCCTTTGGAAACCGAATTTGGCGTTTCCACTGCTGATATTTAAGAAAAATCGGTGTTTTTGGAAGCTCTTTTTGTCATTTTTTGCTTGTTTTTAGCTTTAAAACGCTATTTGGCAGCTTAAAATAGCGATTTTTAGCGTCCTTCCTGAGAAAAACGTGCTAAAAACGCATTTCTATGCGTTTTGGAGCTTTTTGAAATTTGGGACCCCCCACCTGGGCGAAACCCCCCCTCGACCCCCCACCTGAGGAAACCCCCCCCTACCCCCCTCCCCCCAGGTCGGCCCGGAGCTGTTACATGTATGCTGATACCTGTATTTTTGTGAATACCTACCTATACCCAGACATGGGCAAAGGGGGGCTGAGGGGGGGGGTTGGCCCCCCTTCAGTCTCTGACCTACCCCCCCCCCTCAGCCGGCCGCTACCCCCCCCCCCCTCAGGAATTTTTTTGAAGATTTTCTATAGAAAATTATGATTAATATATGCCTGGATTAGGTGTAAATGAGCTCAGAATAGCTTATTTTAACGTATTTTGATGAAAAATAAGCCAAAAAACCTTGATTTTAGCCAAAAATCGGACTTTTTGGCTTACCCCCCCCTCAGCCCCCCTCCGGCGCTCCGACCCCCCTCCGCCCCCCCTCAGGAATTGAAAATTCAACCCCCCCCTCAGCCGAAATGCTAGCCCATGTCTGCCTATACCAGATACCTGATTGGGTATTTTTGAAATACCTGTACCTGATTCCTGATATTAGGTACATTTTCAATACCTGCCCACAATAAGAGTGGATATTTAGGTACTTTTCAGCTGGTTTTGCTATGCGATAACATATGTTCAGTCTCACAGGCATTCTTTGTTGGGGATGCAAGCAGAAACTGAGTGCAAAGTCTCTTGTGATTGAGGTTCTAATTCTGACGAACTGTCATTATTACTGTTGACAAACGTGGGCTATCATTTCGGCTGAGGGGTGATAAATTTTCAAATTCTGAGGGGGCTGGCTGACTAGAGGGTGTAGCGACGGCTGATGGGGGTGAGGATAGTAAGCCAAAAAGTCTGAATTTTCGCTAGAATTAAGGTTTTTTGGCTTATTTTTTGTTTCAATAGGTTGAAATTAACTAGTCTGAGCTCATTCACACCTAACCTACGATAATTTTATCATAATATTCTTCCAAAATTCCTGACGGGTACCGGTAGCCTAAGGGGCGATAAGACAGAGCCTGAGGCTGGTAAACCTCCTCACCCCCTGTACCTTGCCTGTTGCTGACTCAACCTGTGACATCCTCGTTTGGTTTTCACTCTAGATAACTGTTATAGCATCCTTGCTTAGTTGGCAGCAAAGATGAACGTGTTAGCCGCCAAAATCAGGCCTATTTTAAATATACTTAATGTACTTAATTAAATTAAATGTGGTAAGTAAATTATAATTAAATTAAATTTCTCTCAGATATGGTAAGGGGCCTTCCATAAACTACGACGTTCAAAAATTCAAAATTTTGCACCCCCACCCCCTCCGACGTTTAACGACGTTTTCATCATCACCCCCCATAAAAACTACGACGTTTGGGAGGCACCCCCCCCCCCCGATATATAATTTTCGAATTTTCGTTCAAATTCTGAAGCTGCTTTTCTGACTGCGTAATCACAAATGAATAATAGAAAAATTGTGCCTGTGCACACACAATGTACGTATTTACCAGTTCGTTTCACCGATCTTTCAAGAATTCATTTAACTTTCAGTTTAAAAAGAGTCATTCAAATCGGTTGAGATTTGCGGTTGCCATAGTAAAAAATCTTTTGGGTTGTTTTAATCACTCTTGTTCATTGCCAAAATCAGCGTTTCAAATTTGAGGGCAAATATCTCGAGAACCAAGCAGAGCACCTTAACGAAAATTCTACCAATCAAGAATTTATTTGTTTTTCATTCAAGAAAGATTGATTCAAATCGGTTGAGATTTACGGTTGCTACAGTAAAAAATCTGCAGGGTTGTTTTTTTGTACACCCAGTACAAATCACGCTAACATATGTTGCACAACTACAAAAATGTGTCAAAATGACTTTTTCTGCATTCTTGCTTATTCTGCAGTCGTCAAACCGTACCAAAAAAGGTAAAAAAATACGTCAACTTTTTGCCTCAACCCCCCCTCCGACGTTCTGCGACGTTTTTCCGGGTACCCCCACCCCCCTCTCTGAACGTCGTAGTTTATGGACGGCCCCTAAGTAAATTTTAATTTAATTATATTTCTCTGGGCATGTGGTAGGTAAGTAAATTATAATTTAATTATATTTAAAATAAATTTACTTAGCGACAGTACTACAAACTACTTTTTCATAATTTGCGAATTTGTATTTTGTAGTCAATTTGTAGTCATTTTTCTTGGAAATTTTCCGGTTTTTTAATGTAATTTTATATAAATTGAGTCCCCAATCGGCCTTTGAGCTGTCTTGAGCTTATGATAAGCTTACCAAATACCAAGAACGAAGCTATTTTTTATGTAAAGTGTTAGAAAGATCGTTTTCCAATTTCCCCGCTTTTTACCCCTATAAATTTTCAAAGAAAGGTGACTTTGACTTTTGCACATTCATTCGTGTTTTTTCTTGTCTTAGTTTTAAAAAATATCTCATTCTATTTTTAAAAAAATACCATTGGAATTATATAAAATATACCATAATCAGCATTGGAATTATATTAAACATTGAATTTCGTCTGTTTGTTTCCAGAAATATCTATTAGAAAAGGCGATTTTTTCGCAGAAAATACAATAACAAGCTTCTGGTTATTATTTTTGCAAAGCATTTCTATGACCGATTGTTCAACTGGCAAAAATTTGCAGTAAAATCGAATTTCTGACGTTTGGTAGGTAACCTGACTACAAATTGACTACAAACTAAGACTACATATTTTTTGAACCAAAACTTAACTACAACTAAGACTACAAATTATTTTCGCGAAAATTTTTAACTACAAACTAAGACTACAAATTGAAATTCTCTGAGGAAATAGGTCTACGTCATGCTATTACGTCCCTAACGCTTTAGTCTACTTTAAGAACCTCGCAGTTGTGCCTCAGAAACATTGTGCAGTAGCACTATAAGCAGTTGTACATAGCTCGGTAAACATACTGTAGTTGAGAATAATTTTATACAAAATTCACTTCAGAGCTGCAGGAGTGGAAGAGAATGAGAGAGACAATGAAAGAAATGCATACAACGGTGACACAAGCCCCAATCAGAGCGCTGAAGATCGCATCCTCTGAGTAATCTAAAATTCAGTATTACATGTACGGTGGGTATTATGTGTCTATCCGGTCTTTCGTCTTCTTGTAACTTTTCTGTTGCTTTAACGACTACGTAGTTATGCGCTTCCGCATGCTCACTTTGACGGCGGGCACATGGAAGTGCACAACTAGAGTAGGTGGACCTAAGTTGGGATCGGTCTCTACAAAACCGTCGAAAACCCTTATAATAGGTAAAAATCGATCAGGATATTTGCATAACTGTTCACTGGGACTTTGAGAAAGGTCAGGTGGAATTGAGCCGAAATTCGTGGGGGCCAATACTAAAAAGGTGAACTTTTAGGCTATGAAAGCGCTTTTTATTTTGGGCGCAAATAAATACTGTTTTACGGCCAATTTCAGCGAGTTTTTGCTTCCTTGCTCTAAAAAGTCAGAATCGAAAATGCCTAAAAAACAATTAACTCCCAGAATCGGAAAGGGGAAAACAATTGTCTCGGTGGTTTCCGATCTGCGATTCTTGGTCCTTGTCGGTGGGGACGCCACTTTACATGTATGCTTTGCAGACATTTTACTTAATGGGCCGTCCGTAAACTACAACCTTTGGGCCCCACTCCTCCCGACGTGTTCAGCAAAACCCCCTAAAAACAACAACGTTGTCGGCTGCCATCCCCTAATTAGTTATGAACTGGGTTGAGTTTTGCTTGTTATAGTTGCAGACGAAAGCTTCCTAGGCACCCAAAAAAAAGGTAAAAACGTAGACGTTTTCGCGCCAATCACCACCCCTGCGACGTTTTCCGACGTTCAACCAATCACCCCCACCCCTCTCTGAACGTCATAGTTTATAGACGGCCTGAAGAGTAGCACTGACCAACAACTGGGGTTTTCGGGATGGCGGTAGCTCGCATCTCAAAGCCAAAATTGGTGATTCCACTGCTGCCACTGTTAAATGTGACATACAAGTACTGGCCACTGGTTTCCACTGACTCACAAAACGTGGAGTTACCGTAGCACCTAAACTACACACAGTATGCATGTAGAATACTTTGAGAAAGTACTTTTGCTAGATTATTTTTTGTTAGAAAACAACACATTGCTCAACTAAATTTTGCTTACGCTGAATGCCAAAAGACTAGCTACACAAACAATAGAGAAACATTGAACACCACTGAGAACGAAGTCAACAATAGCCGGAGCAAACATACGTTCTCAAAACTTCTCCGACCGTGCCCAATCCTTCAAAGACTTGAATCACATCATCAGGTTGTAGCAAAACAGGTCCAAACACAAGTTTCAGTGACTGGTTAGCTGGCACTTCGATGCTCCACCAACAGCGAGCTTGCTGACAGTAATACTGTGGGCTTGAAATCAGTAGCGAACCAGTGGTAGTGTTCAGTTTGACCACACGACTTCCACATCTACACATTTTGGCTGTTGCCTGCACTAAAAACCCACTGGCTGTAATTCTGTCATCAGAATCGAACTCAATCTCCAGCCAATCGAGACTAGAAATCACTGGTTTGCAGCGTTTCCGACCGGAACATCTGAAATTGCAGCCTAAATCTTTGACTCACCAGAATTCAAATCTTTACTTCTGCACAAGCCTTCTTTCATGACCATCGTAGACCTTTAGCGCATCTGCAGACTCAGTATTGAAGTCTCTACCAAGTTCTAACAAAATAACTTGACGTCTCGCCACTTTGATTGTCCAATGACAGTGTAGGTTTAGACAGTAATCATAGTAGGGGTAATTAGGCGAACCAAATGAGATTGTCTCATTGACAGTTTCAATCCAGCGAGTTCCGCTGCGACAGCTGCACTGCACGGCAACCGCCTTCACCTCTGCTCTGAAACCCTGTTGTTGATCTCTGCCGTCAGACTCCAGCCGAACTTTTAGTTCGTTTCCTGATGACCGAACAGGTTGACACACACTACGGTCGCACCTGAAACATAATCCACTCTACAGTGCAGAGAGCAGACCAGACATATTACTGTTGCAATTGAAGACTCGAATCGTCATGTCCGTCTATGATTGTCAACACGTCTCCTCTTTCCACTGCAAAGTCGAGAAACTTCAACATAATCTGCGTATTCTGAGGCGCACTAATGGACCAAGTGTTTCTAGAGCTGGCACAGTAACCATAGGGATAGTTTTGTGAGGTGAAAACACGCATTTCTTGCAGCTTTTCCAGTTTGATCTCTTGGTCTTGACTGCCATAGTAACAGGTTTGTCGAGATTTCCTATTTAAAGGAATTGCTTTCATGACTGCTCTGAAGCTGAGTCCGTGCACCCATGAGCTTTCTCGCTTGGTGCGGGACCCCCACTGTACAATGTTGAAATAACTGTCGAATTCAATGTGCATGTGGTTTGAAGTGGTGCGAACAGATCCGCAAAATTGGCCAGAACACCTGAAAGAGGTACTAATCTGTTTGAAGCGGAATTTCGAACCTCAGCTCAGTCCAATTATGTCCTCAGTACACTGACAGTTACTGTAGGGGACTATAGCTACATTTAGCTAAAAGCGCGATTGGGCTTCTTGGGTCGCCATTGCGATTGATTTCAGATGCTTACGACCACAGCACGTTGAAAGTACGCCATCCCGTCTGATCTGGCAAGTCAAGCAATGTTGGGTGCAGTTAGTACCTGGATTGGCGACAGCCTGGGAACCCTGCATGTTGTAAGCAATTCTTTTGCCTGTGCTTTTTTCCGTTTCACAATGTTACCAGGTTTTAAAGATATTGCAGATTCTTACGACCACACCACATTGAAAGTACGCCATCCCGTCTGATCTGGCAAGTCAAGCAATGTCGGGTGCAGTTAGTACCTGGATTGGAGACAGCCTGGGAACCCTGCATGTTGTAAGCAATTCTTTTGCCTGTGCTTTTTTCCGTTTCACAATGTTACCAGGTTTTAAAGATATTGCAGATTCTTACGACCACACCACATTGAAAGTACGCCATCCCATCTGATCTTGGTATGGGAAGTATGCATGAAAAATATGCAAAAATAGGCACTTTTGACTTTGCATCTACTCTAAGCATATTTTACTTGCATATTCTTCCAAAACATTCTCGATAGAGGTGCGTGGGTCTGAGGGATCTAGGTTGGAGCAGAGCCTGAAGGGGCAACCCTCTCAGCCGATGCCTGGTTACAGAGGGGTTTGACTACTCACCGTCTCAATCTGCGATTCTTGGTGTTGTCTGGTCCATCATAAATCCTCAGCCAATCGTACTGGTCGCGTATGTGAAAATGCGTGAAATTCAGCTGAATTCCAGTTTCATTCTGACTTGTCACAGTCCATCTGCACTTCAAATTGTAGCAGTAATAGTGGGGAAAGTTGGGCGAAGTCAATTCCAGTTGGTTTCCATAATTCAAGTTTATTCTTTCCGGGCCACACTCACAACTTTCTTTCAAGGCAGTGAACGTGACTCGAAAGCCGCTGACTGCCGAAGAATTTTGGACACTTTCCAGGGCCAAACTTACATGCCCTGAGGCGCTCTCGTACGGTTCACAACTTGAGCCGGAACAACTGAAAATATATTTTTTTATAAATAATAACGTCGGCGTCATAAGCCCTCACGTTTGGACCGCTGATGGATAAGTGCCATAGATGGTCAACGAATCACCCTCCACCAAGTTGAACTCCTCAAAATGTACTCTAATTCTCGACTTCCGTTTGGAGTTCAGCGACACATACCACATACATTGCGTAACAGGTCGGTCGCAATAGCGAGAATTGAAGTAGCCTGGCCAGTGAATAGAAATTCGAGGTCGGTTATCGGTTAACTGTTTACGAATTATATTTTTGTCGCAGTTACAAAGTTCTTCTCGACTCACTCCCTCCTTTAGTGTCAGACAAAATAGCATAAGCGTGACTAGACGCGCCATGACTTAAGCGACAGAAAGCTGTATGCATTAGCTTGTTTACTTGCCGTATCTACCGCCTGCTCTAAACTTTATGGCACGGGCATAAAAACACACACAAGGATGGGGGTGGGAGGGAACGGCAAGCAACCGTGACTATCCGTTTTGACAACATGAGTCAGTCCAGTTAATGGTCTGAACGTAAAGCAGCTTTAAAAGAGTTTGTTTAGCTGCTCAGCCACGATGCCTACCTTAGCCAGTCAGAAAGGATATCGTGTGTCTTCCTCCGGGAATATACTGTCGGACAACATGAAAAGCCACATCATCATTGCTTCTCTGAGAATTGCTCAATCGGTATAGTATAATTATGCTTCAAATTGATCACTGTACTATGGTTTGCACAATAATTCCAACTTTTCAGGTGCTGCTGGTGGTTTTGGCCGTTTTGGTGGCTTGGGGCGGAGGTTGGTGTTATACCACCGAATTTCCGCAAATCAGCAGATGCCATTCAAGAACCTACCACATGGGCACTTGGCTGGATGCTTCGGATGGAAATGAAGTGTAAGTGTTACAGTTGTTTAAAAAATTTTGTTTTTATGGTCAAAATTAAAAAAAATAAACTCTATTTATTAAAATCGTCTGAAAGGTATCCAGCGTAGTAATCGCTACACCATGATCATTTTATCAAATAGTTGACAGAGGAGGGTTAGATGTACATATCAAAAGAATTTTTTAGAGTTGTTGTTGTTGTAAGGTGTTGTCCTTTCGGACTAGGAGTAGCCAACTGCTATAGAGCAGGAAGAGACAGAAGGTCCGGCAGCCTCCTTAACAACAACCGCCCTTTTTGTTGTCGGTGTGTGCAAGACAGCTAAGGTTTGGTCCCCATTAATCTACTTGCCAGTGCTGTCCGCAAAAACGGTTTAAGACAATTTTAAAATAATGTTTAATCTCAACAACTGTGGGTTTAAGCTACTACAGTAAAAGTATACGGCAATATCATAATGATTACAATGTACTTTAGAGTGAAAGGACAATTGGCCGTATTTGCATTATCGATTTTGCTGGCATTGGCCGCCGCAGTTTCAGCGGCGTTGCGATTTTGGAAGAAATCAGAATGGAAATATGCGGTAGATAGATAGATAGTGGAAAACCTAAAAAATCAATTACAGTGCGCATAAATTTATAGCAATTCGCTTGCTGTTTGATTGGTCTATTGCTCTCAGTGGTGTTCGGTTGCTTGGAGATGTGGTACGGCTCTGGGTACGGTAACAACAACGCCATTCTCACTCAAACCATCAATGCCTGGTATGCTGCTGGGGTAAGCAATTTTGATTTAGAATCGTTTTTTTGCAGAACCAAATTTGTGGTCTTTGTTTTAGGCGATTGCGTTCGTTACTAGCGTACTGTATATTTTGGATTTCGTTTTTACCTGGCGTCTTAGCGATGAGTGACCGTTGACCTTGTGTAGAGGAATCTCGTATTTATTATTATTGTTGTTATTATTATTATGCACTGACTCACAGTTGTTAGGGTAAAAAATTTAAAAAAACGTTTTTTTAAAGATTTTTTGAAGGCTCAATTTTTTTGAAAAATCAATATGCAAATTAAGAGCCAGTCTCTGAACCGATCGAGTTTCAGTATTCAGACCCAAAAATGAAACTTTGGCGTGGAGGGCTCAAAGTTGGAGGACTAATACGTCTTGATAGGTTATGTAACCACCGCAAAGAATTTCCAGATTCGACGCTCCACGCTCGAGATATGGCCTTCTAAAAATCGGCCCGCTTAACTATGGGACCAAAATTTCGATATCGAATTTCTGACTTGCTGATCGGAATTCAGACCTAACAAACAGGGTTTTTGCGTAACTTTTTGAGTAGTTTAAGAATCTTTTACTAAATTTCATTTTTGGAAAAAAAAATTTTTTCGCTCCCAAATCGGGGGGCATAACTCGTCTGGAACCCCCCTAGACCGTTCTTTTTATTTCAGATTATTGTAGCGCTATATCTTAGCTACACGCCGGTGTAAAGCATTACCGGCTACCGGACGGCAAACACTGAAATATTTGCGTTCAAAAATTAAAAATGCCACATTTTGCATGTTTCACTGTGCCCAAAAATTTTCAACTCCATGTTCCAGCTTACCAATTGGAGTTGAATGCTAAAAATTGATGTCTAAGCTGTACTTTTTGAGTAGTTTAAGAAACTTTCATTGAATTTCATTTTTGGAAAAAAAATTTTTTTCGCCCCCCCCCTATCGGGGGGCATAACTCGTCTGGAACCCCCCTAGACCGTTCTTTTTATTTCAGATTATTGTAGCGCTATATCTTAGCTACACGCCGGTGTAAAACATTACGGGCTACCGGACGGCAAACACTGAAATATTTGCGTTCAAAGATTAAAAATGCCACATTTTGCATGCATTTTTGGGCACAGTGAAACATGCAAAATGTGGCATTTTTAATTTTTGAACGCAAATATTTCAGTGTTTGCCGTCCGGTAGCCGGTAATGTTTTACACCGGCGTGTAGCTAAGATATAGCGCTACAATAATCTGAAAGAACGGTCTAGGGGGGTTCCAGACGAGTTATGCCCCCCAATAGGGGGGGACGAAAAAAATTTTTTTTTCAAAAATGAAATTCAATGAAAGATTCTTAAACTACTCAAAAAGTACAGCTTAGACATCAATTTTTAGAATTCAAGTCCAATTAGTAAGCTAGAACTTTGAGTTGGAAATTTATGTACCCCAGTGAAACATGCAAAATGTGGCATTTTTAATTTTTGAACGCAAATATTTCAGTGTTTGCCGTCCGGTAGCCGGTAATGTTTTACACCGGCGTGTAGCTAAGATATAGCGCTACAATAATCTGAAATAAAAAGAACGGTCTAGGGGGGTTCCAGACGAGTTATGCCCCCCGATAGGGGGGCGAAAAAAATTTTTTTTTCCAAAAATGAAATTTAGTAAAAGATTCTTAAACTACTCAAAAAGTTACGCAAAAACCCCCTTTGTTAGGTCTGAATTCCGATCAGCAAGTCAGAAATTCGATATCGAAATTTTGATCCCATAGTTAAGCGGGCCGATTTTTAGAAGGCCATATCTCGAGCGTGGAGCGTCGAATCTGGAAATTCTTTGCAGGTCATTGATAACTTGTCAATATGTTTTAGTGTTCCAACTTTCAGCCCTCTACGCCCAACTTTCAATTTTGGGTCTGAATAGGGCAAAGGGCCAAGACTCGATCGGTTCAGAGACTGACTCTTAATGCAAAACGTGGAAAGATTCATATGCATACATGCCATTTTTAGTAAATTGTTTGGAAGCCGTCTACATTTTATCTAGCAATCTGCATAATAATACTTATTTGCACTGAGCCTAGCGACTGCTTAAGAAATCATTCCATATGATTAACCTAGAAATGCCTCTAAAGGCAATTTTCAGGAAATTATGCGGTTCTCGGAAGTGATTTAGGCCTGTATTGGCGTTTTCGAACAGGTTCCTTAATGACTTGAGGTGCAAAAGTGGAAAATTGTTGTTCCTACATACGTACCTGTACCAGCACGCTAGCAGGCTGGACACCTTTTAGACGATTTATAATTTTTTTGAATTTAAAAAACCAAAAATTTTTGGCCTGCCAAAAATAAATTAACAACTGTGCACTGACTGTTTACCGACTTCCTTTTTTGGCTGTTATTTTATTACTCGCTACATACAGTACCTTGCCAGTCGTTGTGCGATATATCTTTTACTGAAAGGCATAGTCATGTTGAAATGTTGGGACGTGTTGCAAAATGTTGCTGCGCAGCGAGTAAATTTTGTTAATCGGTGTAGACAAAATATAGGCTCAAACGATATCACTGTTTCCAGTGTTGTCAGTTGTAGTATAATTATACTATGCCCCTGTAGCATAACCCTTTGCCATATACCAACGCGATATGGCGTAGTTGGCCAACCTATCGAGAGCAAAAAAATGAAGGTAGACTTATCGGGAAGCTGTTTCGGACTCCCTTGGAAACGCGTTTTCAACCAGTCCCAAACTCAAAATTTGTTGAAAATATAGTATAATTCAATATTTCCATTTCGGATGTCATATTTTCCCTATTTTTTAAAAATGGAAAGCGGGGAGCCGTACGATGTACAGCCCTACGATCAGACCTGCACAGTCCATTTCGTTACCGCTGATATCGTCATCTCGGACGTTTGCCCTTCTTTCACTGCCAAGCCACTCAAGCCATGCTGTTGGGCGCCAGGTACTAAGAGAGTGCCTGGCGTGGTGACGTCATGGTGCCGACAGCTCCCAACGGCCGCCCGGCCGCAGGCACTAAACCGGTATTGGCCTTATTGCTGGTCTCTCAGACAGCTCCTGACGTCGTTGATCTTCCCTCCAACGCGGCATGCTTTTTGGAGCGGCTTTCGGTGCAACGGCAGATCCAGTTGGTTCCCATTTTACCTACTCGCTGTAACCAGTTTTCGGTGGCCTTGGTGGAGCTTTATGCCGACGACCAACTCTTTGCGGCAACAAACTTGCCCCGCCGAGTGGATGAGCGCACGACGTCGCGCACAGTGGCCATGCGGCCTAAACCACTACACCAACTGTGCCGGCTGTTTATCGTATCTACACTAACAAAACAATGACAAGAGGTTAGACGAGTGGGTGGTATATACAGCGAAACTCTTTCATCGCTCCCCCTCAGAGGAAACAGGAGGTTGGAGACGAGTTGGAACCACTGCATGCTTTTGACAAGGTAAAAACGTATGAGTTCAGCGGTCAACCAAAGGAAAAATACAGTTTGATCGCCTAGTCTTATCGAAAAAGTATACTTGGATCCCATCCAAATAAAATCGCGATAGGTTTAGGCTTGGCTTGGTTTCAGCTTTAGGCCTAGAGTTCTTAGGCTTCTTAGGGAACTTAGATAACTCAATTTTTCCCATCACAAATATGTGTGTGAAATTGAACTATATACATGTATCTACCACATCATTGTTTAAAACTCGGATTTCGAAACCATTTTCCCCTAAATTTGAATTTGCTGCATTCTGGGATTTGAGCAGTAGGTATCTTGCGTCAGATACCTTTGTTCGTACTTTACGTGCGTGCAGTCACCTCCTATAAATAATTATTCGGAACTCTATTTGAAAGCAGAGTGTTTCTAGGGTAGGTAACCCCTGACGGAAACGGGAAAGGTAAAAAACCCTACGCAAACTGGAAAAGCGCGCAAATTTTCGATGGTTTAGAAAACATAACAACTTTTGAAACTGATCTGTTATTGCTGTCCGCATTACATAGCAATTTTCTATGCTTTAAACCTTTGATCTGACAGTTTTACAGCGTAGTATAAAATTCTAGTATATTGTCGAAAATTTTATTATAGAGTAGTTTTATTTTGAGCTCTTGGAAGTATATTAGACTAAATAGTCGCTTCAACGTGTCTCCGCCTACCGCCACCATTGAATGTTCGATAAAAACGGAACCGACTTTTTGTCGCTGCGTTCGGACGTTAAAACATGCAGCCGTCGACAAAATGTTGGCGGGCTGAGACTAGAACTCAACACAGTGCCAATAGGAACGTGTTTAGGACCGACTTTGTCTCGAGAGCGATGGCTTTTCATGTTCTTCAGTCTTCGAATTCCAACAACGGCTCTGCCGCCCTGATTAACGATAAAGCCGATAATAATAATAGAAAAGAAGAAAGAGAAAAGGTAATAGAAGGAAGGAACCAAGAAGAAGCAGAGGAGTTGCTAGTAAAGCAAAGCTACATGTCCGTTCAACCAGAATCTGGCGAGACTTCTCCTCTACTGGGTCGAAGAGATGGCGGAGGTACTGTAAGTTGGGATAGGAAGGATTCGATTGGTTGATATGATTGATTGATCTGATGGGATGGTATGATGATCGATGATTGATTGTTGGGTAGAGTTTAGAGTGCCAACAATATCTGAAAAACCCAATACCCAGTACCAATACCTGATGCAGCAATACCTCAATACCGAATACTTGCATAGCAGGACCAAAAATTGCGTTTCTTCAGTGATGCAGGCAGGATCTTTTTCACTGGGATTAAATTTTTGCGTTAGGTGTAGCTGGGGGAATCAGGGAAGGTCAGAAATGGACTATACTGTATATTAATTAATTAACTTTCGTATCACTATACGACACCGGAACGTGCCTTGCCTATACTGATGCGTCTCTAGGGGTACTTTTATATTTGAAAAAACAGCCTCGCCCTATACTGATGTAGTGATCATTAGACTCGTTAGGCGAAGGGCTTTCAAACATTTTGGCGAAAACCCGGCAATTACTAAAAGGGGCGATGGGGCGACGGGGCGTTTTCGCGGTGCGGGCGCGGTCTGATTTTGCTCGTGTCTTGTCAATACTCGGCTCCTCACCCCCACACTTTACCGCATCAAGTTTCGCCTGCCACTCCCCACGATTTGCACACAACGATCTTCCGCGAAGTACTATCGCTAGAATCGGCCAATTCAGTAGTGGAAAGGACGACTTTCCTTCAGATTGTGATGAGTTCAACTCTTCCAGCTGCTATACTTCGTCCATGTCTTCTGGGCTTTCACTTTCTTCTGTTCTGGCCAACTCCAATTCGCCATGCCGAAAATTATCCTAAGAATCGGCCGATTCAGGAGTGGAAATTGACAAAACTGACGATTATTTTTTCTGATTGCAACGATTTCACCTCTTCTGGCTTCCATAATTCTTTGATGTGCTCTGGGCCACCAGTAGCACCTGTTCTGGTCCACTTCAAACCGTTGCACTAAAGTACTATCCTAAGAATCGGCCGATTCGGTTCCCGAAGAAATTGAAGCTTTAATAAATAAAGAAGTGGCTTTATACAACGTACATGTACACCAGATACAATCCAGCAATCTATTAGAGAGAGCTCCATTGGCTCATTAGGCCCCAATGGAATCAGATCCACTGTGGGGCACTGATATAAAAACAGTAGTTCGGTTCAAGCAGAACCTGGTGACATAACATTACACTAAAGCATACATTCCTATACAATTTCATACGCACATCAAACGTGCTAAAAAGCTTTGGTAAAGAAGCAAAATTTGCCGCAGCATTTGCTATTTAGTTAAGCTACGTAATATGTCAAATATGGCGACTCGTGGCCTGTCGCTCCGACGGCTTTGTGTTACTCGGGCGATAAACTTTATTATTTATTATAGCTATTGATATCATCCCTGGTAGACGTAACATAGAGTAGACATAACAATTTCAGAGCTGACAAAGAGAACTGTCTATCGTTCGTCATGTTTTATTCTCTATCGTTCGTCATGTTTTATTCGTAGTGTACGTTTAATCCATGTGATTAGCCAGAAATGGCTATATCGTTCGAAGAGATAAAGTCTAAAGTCTAACTGGACTTGGGTACAGTTAGGGGAACATATAGTACAATCAACGTATTTTTGCAACCACATACTGCGATGCAAACTTGCGCATCATGATCGATTAATGCTCGCTGAAAACAATAGCGCCATTTCTGATTGTAACCTTTTCACCATTTTTTCGTCACTCTTTCAGCGATGCCCAAAGTTCTTTGTGATTGTCCCGTTGCAGCTCAGACAGGTCGGGCTTCAAGAATACATTGCACCAAGCTGCTTGTTTGCGTAATTGCTTAGCGTTACTCAACTATGTATGTTCGCCGTTAGTTCTCGTTGGGAACAGTGACAAGCAGAGGGCGAGAACTGCCGGCAACCTTCTGATGACCCAAACGCTTTGCTTTTGACACTTGAACCCCGACCTGTTTAGCAATCTGCCTCACCTTAGCAGTGTCAGCTTCCAGGCTGTCAGAGTCTGGTAGCCTTCAAAAGTTTTGCCTCCTAAAATTTTTCTGTCCCTGTAACTTCTTGCTCGTTGTATATTTCGGGATGTTTTTAGTCCCGCTATAATTTTTTTACCGCCTGCCAAGAAAAACACCCCGAAGGAGGTGGCTACAAGGAGCAGGAAGTCACAGGGACAGAAAAATTTAGGAGTCAAAAGTTTTGATGGGTGCAAATCTAAGAGAGCGCAAAAAAAACAAATTTCAGGGACAGAAAAAAATTTAGGGGGTACAGGTTTTGAGGGGGTACAAATTTTCCGAGACAAAAACACCTTGAGAAATACTAAACAAGGCAGAGCTAGAGTGTATCGAAGAAATACATACAAGGGCAATCTGTATGAAAATCGTCAGTTCAACTGATTTCCACAAGGTAATTGACCGATTTTTACAATGCTACTTCGGCATGGCGAATCGGAGTTGGCCAGAACAGAAGAAAGTGAAAGCCCAGAGTATTGACAAGACACGAGCGGAATCAGACCGCTCCCGTACCGCGAAAACGCCCCGTCGCCCCATCGCCCCTTTTAGTAATTGCCCGAAAACCCTATTTTGTGCTGCAGAATCTTTTGTCTGAGCTAAAATTTTCTTGACTTTGGAACCCAAAAGTGGGGTTTTCTAGTCCCCCAAAAATCCACTGGGGGAATTTTTGCCGAAAATTCGGGTTTTAGGGTGTCGGCCCCCCCCCTTTACCCCCTCATCGGCCTGGGTTATGAGTTCATTCAGTGAATGGAACATTACGTATATATGTACGTACATGCAGTACGTAATAATAGGGATCCGGGTGGATGCCGCTTTCTTATCCACCATAGGCTGGTGGAGCCCCCAATCGGAGTCCGCGGGCGATTTCCACCCACCCCTTCGATTTTCTGGCAATTAGTTTTGGAATGCAAATTTTGCGATTTTTTGGTATTTCAGACACAAAAATTTCTGGCAAAGCAGCACTTTTTAGCAGTATTGAACGCATACATGTACTAAGGGGTTTCGGGTTACCCCCCTAGCTGAACAGACCACACCCCCCCGTCACCCCCCCGCGAGACAGGTTAAGGGATCTCCCCCGCCCCCCCCCCCCCGACCCAAAAATACAAGTACTAGTAGTGGCTCCAGTACTAACAGACTGGCTCAGAAATCACTGATTTTTAGCCTAAACTGAAAAGCCGTTGGAAACCGAATTTGGCGTTTCCACTGCTGATATTTGTTGTTCAACTATATTCTGTACCAGACAGAAGAGGACACGCATACTCAAAAGAGCCCTTCAACGCGCTGCCCTTGAAGAAGAATTTAAGAGAAATCGGTGTTCTGGAAGCCTTTTTGTCATTTGTTGCTTGTTTTTATCTCTAAAACGCTATTTTGCAGCTTAAAATAGTGATTTTTAACGTCCTTACCATACATGGGCCGGAGGGTATGGGGGAATACCCCCCTCGCGGGCCAATACCACCCCCCTCGGCCGGCCATACCGCCCTCGCCCACCCCCCTCCGGATTTTTCCGGCCCATGTATGGTCCTTACTGAAAAAACGTGCTAAAACGCATTTCCAGGCGTTTTGGAGCTTTTTGAAATTTGGGTCCCCCCTCTGGGCGAAATCCCCCTCGACTCCCCACCTGAGAAAATCTCCCAACCCCCTCCCCCAGGTCGGCCCGGAGCTGTTACATGTATGTTTTGAACGTGCAATGTACCGGGGGACCTGGTGGCTTTGTGCTCCCATTACCGGCCACGCGTATGCGTACCCCCTCCCCCTGCCCGGTGAAAATTTCGGCAATTTTACAGCGATTTTTGGCCATTTCTCGGGAAATCGGCATACCCCCTGAGACCACCTGCTCAGACATCCTCCAGATTTTTTCAGGCCATGATTTCAGCCCAAATTAGTGCTTTTTCGCGTTTTTAGCTCAAGATTGCGTTTTTTGCGGGTTTTTGTGCTTTTTTCGTTTCCTCCCCATTTCCTCAAAATGGTGGATGCGTGATTTTGCAATTGGCCAAACCGATCTGTAAGATTGAGCTAGATATAGAAGCATTGTGACACGTTTTTGGTGTTGGCAGGTTTTTTTAATGTAGCCTTCCAAGAGATTGCCTACATAATGTTAGATGGTGCTGCTTGCTGCCGGCGTCTAAGGCCTACTACATAGATAAGCCATTCTATTGATGGCAATAGAGCAAAGTGATTTACAGACCGACTCTGAAACAGCGCTGTCATCTTTCACTCGAATAATTCACAATGTCGTTAGTTACAGCTCTTTCAGAGGTGACCTTTACGGGTTTAGATTTGGTTTTATTTCTATTATTGGTATTTTTGCTTGGTATTGGGAGGCGAAAGCCTTTGCGGGCTGACTTTTGTTAGCGCATTCTTGGTATATTTCTGCTTCATCTTATCGCCATTGTTGACGCAAATACTTGGGCTTGGCGTGCAAGTCTACTCAAACTTTATCCTTTTACACCTCTTACTGTCAAAGTGTTTGGCGGTTCCGAGATAAGATAAGAATCTTAACCTTCCAACGGCCAAACTGCCCACGCAGCTAAACAACCTTGTTTGCTTGCTGTGTGTCTTAAAAGACTGAAGAATGGTGCCTCGATCGGATGTGGCCTTTACAGAGTCGCCGATAATCAGTCCGGATGACGATCAGCCGGACGAGGGATATTTGAGGAAGAAAATAATGTCCAGAGATCAGTCGCACACACTAATCGAGAACAGAGTCGAAATTCCAATCGTTCAAGATGGGGTGAATCTGTTCTTCACAACACATACTAGATCTTTTGCTCATTCCTAGTGGTTTAGGTGAAATTCAGTTTCCGTAAGTTGTGGGCGTTCACTGGTCCTGGATTTCTTATGAGCATCGCCTACTTGGATCCCGGAAATATTGAATCCGACCTACAATCGGGAGCGGTGGCGCAGTATCAGGTGAAAAAGTTATTCCAAAACCGTTCGGTGTGTAGTCGAAATATAACTGAATGTTTTTACCATCCCACATCGCATACATGTACTAGGGGGGGTTTGGGGGGGTACCCCCCCCCCTGCTGGAAAGGCCAAACCCCCCCTCACCCCCCCCCCCCGAGACAGGTTAAGGGACCCCTCCCCCTGACCAAAAAATACAAGTCGTGGTAGTGGCTCCAGTATTAACAAACTGGGTCAGAAATCACTAATTTTTAGCCTAAAATTCACTTGAAAAGCCTTTGGAAACGGAATTTGGCGTTTCCACTGCTGATATTGAAGAAAAATCGGTGTTTTTGGAAGCTCTTTTTGTCATTTTTTGCTTGTTTTTAGCTTTAAAACGCTATTTGGCAGCTTAAAATAGCGATTTTTAGCGTCCTTTTTGAAAAAAACGTGCTAAAAACGCATTTCTAGGCGTTTTGGAGCTTTTTGAAATTTGGGACCCCCCACCTGGGCGAAACCCCCCCCCCCCCCCTCGACCCCCCACCTGAGGAAAAAACCCCCCCTACCCCCCTCCCCCCAGGTCGGCCCGGAGCTGTTACATGTATGCCACATCGTATGCATCCAACAAGAAGGGGTCTGCCCCCACACGACATACGCATACATGGGCCGAAAAAATCCGGAACCCTCGGGTCGGGGGGTCCCGGAAAAAAGGCCAAAAACGCCTATTTTGCGTTAAATAAGCGAAAACTTTCTCCCTCCGGGAAGGGGGGTTGGCGAGGGGGGTATAGCCGGCGAGGGGAGGGGTATACCCCCATATTCCCGGCCCATGTATGGACATACGTAGAGCCCCAGACCCAATCCGATATTTCTGCCAAATATATGGCCCTAAACCTTTATTTGGCTCTTTAAAATAGCGAGTCTTACCCATTTCAATGCGTTTTGGAACTTTGCGACCCGCCCCCCACCTGACGGAAAGCCTCTCCCCCACGCCGACTGTATTGTCTGAACGATGATTACTGTAAAGTGTGGACTGTATGTATTGCAGCTGTTATGGGTGTTGTTCGTGGCGCACATTCTGGGTTTCCTTCTACAGCGGCAGTCAGCACGTCTAGGGGTGGTGGCTGACAAACACATGGCAGAAGTGGCTTATGACTACTACCCCTCGGTGCCTCGCTTCCTTCTCTGGGTGATGATTGAGGTGGCCATAATAGGATCGGACATGCAGGAAGTCATCGGAACTGCCATCGCCTTCTACCTGCTCAGTGGCGGCGCGTACGTATTATTTCTAACACACTCAGGCACTTAACGCCCTTTATGCTACCGACGCCATATACTGTATGGTACCCCACATTTGCATTGGTACCGGCACCGGTACCGTACATATATGGTACCACTCTGCTCATACAAATCTATATGGTAGTGGTACCTATGGCCATAGGTAGGGGTACCATACGTATGTGGTACCAGCACAGTCGCCGAACGTGGGGGTACCATATATGGTACCACAGGGTTCATACGGGTCAGGGAAAAGTCAGGGAATTTAAAAATGGTCAGGGAAGAGTCAGGGAATTTCAGCTCTGGTCAGGGAAAATTATTGGGATTTTTAAAATTTTCTCGCCCTGGTCTGCCCAACCAGGCCTCGTCAAACTCTAAAACTGTTAATTCCGGTTAATTTTACGCCAAGACTACCTTTTAAATGCGTTTTTGAAAGCTATTTCTTCAAAATTTTCTCGCCCTGGATGGGCAGCGGCCAACCAGGCCTCGTCAAACTCTGAAACTGTTAATTCCGGTTAATTTTACGCCAAGACTACCTTTTAAATGCGTTTTTGAAAGCTATTTCTTGAAAATTTTCTCGCCCTGGTTAGGCTGCGGCCCAACCAGGCCTCGTCAAACCCTGAAACTGTTAATTCTTGTTAACTTCACGCTCGGAATACCTGTTGAAATACGATTAGTTTTTAATACCAAATTCACCCTTTGCTTTTAGAAAATTATTGGATATGCTACCGTTTATGTAAATATCTGCCGATGCAAAAGAAATCACAAAATTAGGTGCTTGAAAACATTTACTGTTTTATGAGTTTGCTTGTAGAAAGTCAGGGAATTTTAGCACTCATGTCAGGGAATTTGGAAAACCCTGATCCGTATGAACCCTGAACTACCTTAGGTACCGGTTGAAATGATAGACTTGGCCAAATTTTCAGAGTAAAAATTTTGGTGCTGTCTGCATGTTGTGATAAAATCTTAGCAAAATTGACTGACGAACATGCAGACAGCACCAAAATTTTTACTCTACTCTACGGGAACGCGACACCCGGGATAGATGAAAGGGCCACCCTGTACGTACTGTATATACGGACAGTAGGTATTGTAGGATACCGTTGTACGCGGGTGTGCTGATTACAATCGCCGATACGTTTACATTCCTCTTCCTGGACAAGTACGGATTCCGAAAGTTGGAGCTGCTGTTCGGACTTTTGATTACTGTTATGGCGGTTACGTTCGGATATGAGGTGTGTGTGTCTTTCTGCGCTTTACATCAAACCACTGTCACTCACTCTGTTTCAGTATGTAACAGTGTTCCCTAATCAAGGCAAGGTGGTGAAAGGAATCTTTGTGCCGTGGTGTCAGGGTTGTGGACAGAAAGAGCTTCTACAGGCTGTCGGAATATTGGGGGCTGTCATTATGCCGCACAATCTCTATTTGCACTCTGCTTTAGTCAAGGTGCGTATTTTCTTAGTTTTTTTCTGAATGACAAGCATACATGGGCCGGAAAAATGGATGGGGTAGTCAAAATCCGAAAATTTGGGGCTGGGCCGCCGCCGGTTTGGCGGGGTCGGGGCGATTTTGGTGGGTGGGGTCGTTTGGGCAGGTCGAGCCCAAGTTGGGGGTGGGAAAACCCCCGGACCCCCCCGCTGCCCATGTACAGTGTTGCCAGGTCTGCAGACGGAAAAACCCCTAAATCAGAGAAAAAATTCCCCCAAAAACCCCCAGAATTTTCAGAATACTCCCAAAAATCCCCCCAGATTTAAAATGTTCTTTTAGAGCTGATGGAAGCTGAATTTCAGATTGCAGCATAAGAAAAATATAGTGAGAAACAGAAAGAATGAAATTTATTACATGTACAACTAAATTGTAAAATGTAATTCTGCAACAAATCACTCAAATTACTATCAAACCAGGCATCAGACAGCAAGGAAACTACAGATTTATGATGAAATTTTCTAAAACTTTGTTTGAAGTTATGTCACGGTTTTAGTTTACTTCACGTTGATTCTAATATACATTTTTATATAATGCCGTGTATCCACTCAATATTTCTAATTTTTTTCACTGTTGCAAAAGAATTTCTAACGTACAGTTTTGAAAGCCCCTCATAAAAGTTCTTCAGAATACAGCATGTCAAACCTCCATTTTTTTGGTCGACAGATCGATGATATTACATTTTTTTCAAACAATGGGTTTAACTTTGATTAATCACTGGTAAAAATAACATTCGATCATTAGTCCAAAGAAGAAAATTCTCAAAAATCCCGAAAACCCCCGAAAAATCCCCTAAATTTTAGCAAATTCCCCCAAAATGCCCCCAACCCCATACATGTACTAGGGGGGGGTTTGGGGGGGGGCTCCCCCCCCCCCTGCTGTAAAGGCCAAACCCCCCCCCCCTCACCCCCCCACCCCCCCCCCCCCCCCCCGAGACAGGTTAAGGGACCCCTCCCCCTGACCAAAAAATACAAGTACTAGTAGTGGCTCCAGTATTAACAAACTGGGTCAGAAATCACTAATTTTTAGCCTAAAATTCACTTGAAAAGCCTTTGGAAACCGAATTTGGCGTTTCCACTGCTGATATTTAAGAAAAATCGGTGTTTTTGGAAGCTCTTTTTGTCATTTTTTGCTTGTTTTTAGCTTTAAAACGCTATTTGGCAGCTTAAAATAGCGATTTTTAGCGTCCTTACTGAGAAAAACGTGCTAAAAACGCATTTCTAGGCGTTTTGGAGCTTTTTGAAATTTGGGACCCCCCACCTGGGCGAAACCCCCCCCCTCGACCCCCCACCTGAGGAAAAAACCCCCCCCTACCCCCCTCCCCCCAGGTCGGCCCGGAGCTGTTACATGTATGCCCAACCCCTAAAAAATTTTCTAATCCCCCCAGATTTGTACCCCCAAACCCCAGATGAAACTTTCACCCTCAAATTTGGGGGTAAAACCCGCAACCTGGCAACCCTGCCCATGTATGATAACAAGTGATATTTGAGGCCCAAAAGATCAACATATAATCAATACTGATTAGTTGGTCCCAAAATTTTCATAGGTCCATCCATGGTTAGCTTTTGTGAGCCGTTTAGCACACCTTAACTAACATTAGCCATACATAGATAGATCGGAAGAATTCGGAGGGGGTCTGGAGACGTCGGGGTCCCAAAAAAGTAAAAAACGCCTATTTTGCCTTAAATAAGCGAAAATTTTCTCCCTCCGGGAGGGGGAGGGGCCGGCGAGGGGGAGGGATATACCCCACACCCCGGCCCATGTATACAGTTAGCTTTAGCTAGAGTTTACGCAACGATTTCTAACAGTAGCCGACTCCCTAGCTAGGTAGACACCAGTAATTTGCATGTCTGAATTATAGGTCAGTAAAAATACAAACCAGCTTTGTTTGTTTGTTTGTTTGTTTGTTTGTTTGTTTGTTTGTTTGTTTGTTTGTTTGTTTGTTTGTTTGTTTGTTTGTTTGTTTGTTTGTTTGTTTGTTTGTTTGTTTGTTTGTTTGTTTGTTTGTTTGTTTTTGAGTTCCACTGTCCTTTCGGACAGTAGTATTGTTGTTCACTCTAATTTTTACACGAAACAGACTTCTTATAGACCCGGAACATAGACCGTTCGAAGAAATCCAACGTCAAGGAAGCCAACATGTATTACTTCATCGAGTCCGGCGTGGCACTTCTCTGTTCGTTCATAATTAATTTGTTCGTAGTGGCCGTGTTCGCACACGGATTTTACGGCAGAACGAACGCCGAGTTGGTAAGTGGCTCTCGTTCTCTATCTGAGATTTAGCCTTTAATAATTCTCAGCACCAAAACTGCGTCCAACGCCATTCGCCGGACCCGCACGTGTTCGCCGCCAACGATACCCAACCTGCCGGTGCCGACATTTACAGAGGCGGCATTTTCCTGGGCTGCCAATATGGAGCGGCCGCCTTGTATATTTGGGCGGTTGGCATTTTGGCCGCTGGTCAGAGCTCCACTATGACCGGCACCTACGCTGGACAGTTTGTTATGGAGGTACTGTACAGGGTGGGCCATTTATCTATTCCCGGTTTCATATAACCATAACTTTTTTCCAGTCAGATCGATTTTATTAAAATTTTACATACAAATGTCTTAACAGTTCAAATTTTTGCGGTTAAAATTTAAAATTAATCCTTCACTCTGGTCGCTAGTTATGCGTCTCCACGTGGCCGCCACTTTTTTCGATCACTTTCTCCAGCCTCAGTCGGTACTCCAGCATAGTCTTCTGCCGCATCTCGACCGTAATCTCTTCAAAGGCCATCCTGATGCGCTCTTTCAGTTCTGGAATGTCAGCCGGTCGTGTGGCATAGACTTTTGACTTGATAAAATCCCATAAGAAAAAGTCGCAGGGTGTTAAGTCCTGGCTGCGTGGTGGCCAGGGCATGTTGGGGGATCCGCGGCCCATCCAGCGGTTTGGGAACCACTCGTTGAGCCATGCACGCACCGCCAGGCCCCAGTGGGGAGGCGCCCCATCCTGCATAAAAAGCAGCTCCTCTTCCATTCCATTCCATGCAATAACGAACTTTTGAAAAGTTTACTGTTATTCAGACATTTCATGTCAGAACGCGCTAAAATTTTAACAGTGAAAACTTCAAGTATCAGGGTGTATCTGTACAAAATTTCAGCAAAATCGGTCTATGTAGGAAAAAGTTATGTCCTAATGAAACTGGGAATAGATAAATGGCCCACCCTGTACACATATATCGTCGCCACTATGGCAAAACGAGCCAAGTAAGAGAAAGTGGAAATCGAGAAAATCGCCTTTTAAATATTTGTTACATTTTCGTGAATTAGCTTCAATATCAGTTTCAATATTTTTTACCTAAAACACAAGTACATAATTGGTGTGCAAAACATTCTGCATGTGTCAGTTGTGTCAAATTAAGTCAGCTAACAGGAGAAGCACAAAGCACTTGGCTCATTTCGCCAGGATCACCAGTTGTTGATGTCCGTGAATATACCTCTGAGTACATGGCTGTATCTCCTGACACAGAGCCAATTTCAACTTCGTTCCTTCGCCAAAAAAAGAAACATTTTAGGTGCCTTAGCTATAGTTTTTGCACTTAACTCCATTTTTTCATTTTGTTACTTGGCTCGTTTTACCATGGTGGCGACGATATGTAGTTTTTTATTAGTGTGGTTCGCGCTGTTGAGTTCGCTCACCTCCGAGACACGTATTTTGCTCCCGACGACCCCAAAATACAAGCACTAGTAGCTCCAGCAGACACGGGCAC